>JAJMCG010000086.1:0-45767 GCA_030572895.1 Jamesozyma jinghongensis
AACCGGGGTTGGTCGGATCAAAACCGACAGTGATAACCACTACACTATACAACCTGTAATTGTTGAATGTGTAAGCGATCAAAGACCTGGAAGTACAAAGGATTAAAACGATCTAAGTCTCTCTCGTTTGGGTTTCAATAGTGTATTTACCACTATCCATATTTTATTTTCTTCAATAGTGTATGGATTATCTGTTTATTATTTTTTTAATACGTTTTAGATAACAAAACCCTAAAGTATACACAAACCCTGATTTTTTGTTTTCTGTCCGCGCGTCTTAATATAAAATTTTCATTCTTCGAAATTTAGAATATTCGATGTACATAATGTAGAATCAATCGTCAATCCTGAAGGTATATCACTAGTGGCCATGTATCCGAATAAATCACCAGATGTATCTCCAAAAAAATTAATTTCTGTGGATAATGAAACGAGTAATAAAAAAGTTCAGGAAAAAGTAGCCAGACTGAGTATCAGTGAACCGCCATCGTTTAAGAAAAATGTGATCAGTCAATTAAATAACGTTATAGAAGATGAAACTAGTATTATTTCCAAGAGAAGAAGGTCTAGTGTTGCATCCCTAAATCAATCTAGACAAAATAGTATATCTGGCAAAATCGTGAAGAAGAAGAAGAAATTAAACAAACCTTTGAACCTTAAGATCTTTGAAAATGCATTAGCTAAGAAACTTTCAATCAAGGATCTAAGAGATTTGAGTGTATTTTTGATGAACGGGACGAATAATTTACCTAAATGGGTTCGTATCGAGAATAGACCATCTGTTCAAAAATTAATCGTATTATTTATGCCAGGGTTAGACACCGAGGATTATAATTTACCCAAGGATACAAAGTTTTCAGAGAATTTGAAGACAGTAAGTGATAAATTTTTAAAGATCAATAAAAATAAATCTCTTAGAAAACATGTACATACTGTACCAGTGATGGCACCAGGTTCAAGGTTATCGTTATTTTCTGCATATAATTCCTATATTAATGTTGGTTTAACCAAGAATGAAAAGATATTAAAGCGTGATCAAATGTCCAATACAAAGATTACAATAACTGATTTATTGATGAATTTAGATCAATTAATTGAAAGTGATTATGCCATTCATCCAGAGACTACTGGTATTACAAAGGAAAATCTAATTACATTAGTAACAGATAATGATACAAAGGATTATATTAGTACTGTTAAATTTGATCATGAGGGATCTCATATTTTTGGTCTTGATTGTGAAATGTGTCTTGCTAAGGATGGACTTGTATTAACACGTATTTCAATTGTTGATTTTCAATGTAATGTAATTTATGATAAATTGGTAAAACCAGATGTACCAATTATTGATTATTTGACAAAATATAGTGGTATAACGGAGGCTAAATTAGAGGGAGTTACAACAAAGTTACATGATGTTCAACAGGATATCTTAAGGATGATAAGTAGTGATGATATTCTTATTGGTCATTCATTACAAAGTGATTTTGGAGTTTTAAAGATGAAACATCCTAGAGTTGTTGATACAGCAATTATATTTGATCACAAGGCAGGTCCACCATTTAAACCATCGTTAAGATATTTGGCTTCTGAATATTTAAGTACAGATATTCAAGTGGATCATAATGGTGATGGTCATGATTCTATTGAGGACTCTAGAACATGTATTGAATTGACAAAGATGAAGATTGCGAATGGGTTAGCTTTTGGTATCTCTATTAATACAGAGAATTTATTTTTAAGATTAGGGGAAAAAAGTCAGAAAAGATCTTTGATACTTAATGATTCTGTTTCAAAGAATTTAAATTGTTTAGCTTGTAATACAAATGGAAATCTTTTTTATTCAAAGGTTCGATGTACTACAGATGATGAAATTATGAATAATATTAATGACAATCTTGATAAATTTGATTTATTTGTTGGTAGATTAAGAGGATTAGAATTTTCAAAACAATATAGTCAAAGATCGAAATATTCTACTGTGATTGATGAAGAGAGTCCCGATAAGATACTTTCTCATTTTAATGATGAATTGGATAAATTATATGAGAGAGCACCAATTGGTACGATAATAATGTTGACGAGTGGATGTGGTGACACTAGGGAATGGACAAAGTTAATGGGTGAAATGAATAAATTGAACAAAGAGGAAAGGTTAGAGATGAGGAAAGTTAAAGAAAATGATATTGAAAGAGTAATTGGGAAGGCTCGTGATGGTGTTGCCAGTATTATAGTAAAGAGTGATTAAATGAAGTATTAGAAGCAAATAATGAATTAATCGTTTTATAATATATATATGAATATAGGATACAAATGATAATTTGGAGATGAGTGTATTAAGAAATCTCTTTTGAATAATTATACATACAATCAAAATGTTTAAAGTATATATAGGGTATACGAAAAGTATTAATCTTGCATTGAAACATCTTGATCCGTTTCCGTTTCCGTCTTGGTTTGAAGCAATGGTTCAGCTGTAGTTGTTATCTCAAGAGGTGTATTCTCTTGGGTTCCAGGTAATGTTGTTGTTGTTGATTCTGTACCGGTATTTGAATCTGGTAAAGAAGTTGTTGTATTTTCATTAGGTGTCTGTTCTGAATCTGAGACTTTAGCCTTTGCATCTGATGAACTTGATAAACCTGGGATAGCTTCACTTCCACCTACAGCACCTCTAATATCAGCCATTGTTAAATTATCACCATTAGATTCAGTATTGATGATATTCTTTGTGGATTCATTGACTTTATTATTAACCTTTGTAGTGTCAAATTGTGTCAAATCTAATAGATCGATCTCCTGTGGAGTTGTTGGGGTAGAAGTTGTTGGTTGCCATTTCATGTATCTCCATTTATACACTTTATCTTGTTGTGCTGTTGGAGTGAACCAATCTCTTTGCCAATACTTGTTTTCATGAGGGGTCAAAGTGTTTGCCCTATCGATTAACGAATTCATTATCTTGTGTGATTAATTATCTTGTGTGTTGTTTATTGTGTATGTAAAAAGTATATAAGAATGAAAAATTTATAGACTAAAAATGATACAACTTATCACAAAATTTGTCAATATTCGGCCAATCTTTCTCATATGCGACATAAGCTACATAACCAGGTTCACCCTTGTCCTCAGTTACTGGATAATGTTTCCAATCTACGTTTTGATTCTCGTTGATACAGAAACCGACTCTTGCCTGGGATGGTTCGTAGCCCCTTGTGATTCTCTTGAGGATAGTTTTGTATTCACCTCTCTTATCACAAGAGGGTCCACCTACTGCCCATAATCTTCTTGCTGAGCCACCGATATCCTCTTCCTTAATGGTGCAATGGAACCAATCATAATGGATACGAGTTGAGTACTTAAAGTATTCAACGGCTGCGACTAGACACAGAGAGATGAAGATGTAAGTAAGAAGTTTAATGATCTGTGTCGTTGGTTTTGGAGGAACATAAACCTGTTCGCGAGATTTATGTGGTTTCTCTGGAGGTAATGGTACCGGGATTGATATTTCTTGTTCTTCGTTTGACATTTTGGTGTTTTGTTATTGTTGTATAGAAGCATTAGTTTTATTTATAATAGTATATAGATATATATATATATAATATATATGTAGAATCTGCAAGAAGATCGTACGTGGTGATATTTGTGTAGATATGTTTGCTAGAGTGAAGTAGATTAATGGATTGAACCAGAGGGTAAAGAAGATCACAATAGGGTTGATTGGACAGTGTCAAGTAATCTTGTAACGATTTGGTGTCGCTGTGATTGTGTTTATTCTATACTATATATTGTTTTCACTATAATGTATTTGAATGCTTTAACGCGCGGGAAAAGATAATATAAATACAGACACTATACATCAACAATAACATCCTCATCATCAACATCAACATCAACATCAACAACATCTTCATCAACTTCTTCTTCTTCTTCTTCTTCTTTAAATTAATATACAGACACAATCCACACACCACACTCTACCCCTTTTCGCGTCGAATTTTTTTGTTGCAAAATAGAGCAAATATTTCATATATATAAAAACTCTCGACGTTTAACTCACAATAACAATTCAACTCAGCCCCCCCAAAACAACACACCAAAATGTCAGACGTGCCACCTGCTGTAGTCATTCCGACTGCTATCCCCATCCCACACTTTATCATTACCTCATCTTCACTGCTATGGTACTATATCGACACTTTACTCAAGTTGATTCCAGGTGGTAACCACATCATCAACTATCTAGAAAAGTCTACCCATGATGATCCTTATAGAACAGCTGTAGAGGTCTCCCTTATCCTCTACGGAATATATTACTATCTGTCCAAGCCTCAAAGAAAAAAATCATTACAATCAAACAGACCAAACTTATCTCCACAGGAAATTAACGCATTGATCGACGAATGGGAACCAGAACCAATTGTTCAGAAACAACCTGATGAAACTTATTGGAGACTATCAAAGATTCCTGTCATAAACGGACCAATCGCTACCCATATCAATTTTACTAGGGACAATAATAAAGAAACCTTCTCAAACGTACTTAACTTAGCATCAAATAATTTCTTACAATTAGCAACAGATAAACGTGTTCTAGATATCGCAAAGAGTACCATTACAAACTATGGGGTAGGTGCATGTGGTCCAGCCGGTTTTTATGGGAACCAGGACGTTCATTATAACTTGGAATACGCATTGGCTTCATTTTTTGGTACTGATGGAGCAGTCTTATACGGTCAAGATTTTTGTATCTCTCCTTCAGTAGTACCTGCTTTTACAAAGAGAGGTGATGTTATTGTAGCAGATGATGCCATCTCTTTGTCCCTACAAAACGCTTTACAATTAAGTAGATCTACGGTCTATTACTATGAACATAATAATATGGAATCTCTAGATGATTTATTGACTACTATCAACAATACAGAGAAAAACGAAAAATTACCTGCTATCCCACGTAAATTTATCGTTACAGAAGCCCTGTTTCATAACATTGGTGATATCGCTCCATTACCACAATTGGTAGCACTTAAGAATAAACACAAGTTTAGATTATTTATCGATGAAACATTTTCACTAGGTGTATTAGGTGCTACAGGTCGTGGTATCACTGAACATTTTAATATGGAAAGAGCCTCTGCGGTAGATATTACAGTTGGATCCATGGCAACTGCATTCGGTTCAAGTGGTGGATTTGTCCTTGGTGATAAAGTAATGACAGATCATCAACATATTGGATCAAACGCTTATTGTTTCAGTGCATCGTTACCTGCTTACACAACAAGTGTCGTTAGAGAACAATTACATATCATGGATAAGGATAATTCTGCTGTCTCTAGATTACAAGAACGTTCAGCAAAGATGAGACAATTGTTTGAGGGAAAATTAAAATATGCAACGGTTACATCCAATGAAGTCTCCCCTGTCTTGCATTTACAATTAAATGAAAGATTTAGAGTTCAAAAATTTGGTTACGATAGAGATTCATTGTTTCAACAAATTTCTACTTTACAAAAGAGAGCCCTAACAGATAAATATGTTCCAGAATATGAAAATGAGGAAAAATTCTTACAATCAATTGTAGATGAAGTTCTAATCACTCACGGTGTCTTAATCTCAAGAAATACAATCGTTGTCAAACAAGAAACTTTACCAATCGTTCCAGGTTTGAAATTATGTTGTAATGCGGAGATGGATTTACAAGAATTAGAAAAGGCTTGTAATGCAGTCATTGATACCATTAATTTGTTCTGTCAACAGTTGTAAATCCTGTTGCGAGAGTCATTGTCATGTATATTACGTAATTTATAATATTTTTAATTGTTATTCACATTTGCAATTTTTAAAAAGCCACTATTTTCAATTATATTTGTTGCCTGTTCAACATTCATTATGCGCCTTCATCGCGACACAAATTATATAAATAGACATTAAAACAATTCCCGGAGTAAAAGAATAATCATGTTACAGAAACAACAAGATGGTTCATTTCAGAAAGAAATCAAACGTATCTCAACTCTCCTCAACATCTAACGAACATGTTACGAAGGAAGACGTAGCAAGGCTCAAGGTTCGTACCGCATCGGTAAATGATCCCATCCTGGAGGCTGTGCAGGAGGCACAACCATTCGAACAAGCGGCTGATACCTTCAAGGATAACATCAATAGGCGATCCTATTTTGACAAAGATGATGGAAGTACAGTACAACCCACAGATGTCTTTGGAAACGTAATAGTCGTACCAGACATATCAAATCCAACGAGAGCTAGAGATGAGAGACCCTTAGATACGATTAGAGGGTTTGAGTATCAAATCACTGGAGATCAGATATGGGTTCAACAGTTAGAGACTCCATATTTGGGCTTTAATGTAAGACAAGATTACCCTTTTGCTAATGATGTTAACCCTTATGACAATTATCAGCAAGGGAACTCAAGAAGTCAAGGAGTTTTTCAACAACCAGTAAAGGTTAAGGAAGAGAATTCAAAGAAGAAGAAAAGAAATTGGTTTGGTAAGAAAGTTAAGAAGTAATTGGGGGTTTATTTAAAAATTTATTATTTGGTTTATTTAAAAAAGGATTTATTATTTAATTTAATATACGGTTTATGAAAAACGTGACTGGGAAGCCATTGGCAAGAGTTCACAGATTAAAATATGTAACTGGGATGCAAAAAGGGGTCTTTGAAAGAACAATAGATTGTAAATCAATGGTTAAGAGTCTAGATACAGGCACGGAGTTATTGTATTTGTCAGTATTGTCTATTTGATTGATTTTCACCACAGTAAGAAACCCGGAAAACTAAATTAAGGTACTGTGAAGTGAAAACACTATATAATATTGTACATCTATCTCAATTAGTATACTTAAATTGTATACAGAGGCACTAAAGGTTAAAAGGATACAACAAATCACGATATATTATTTACATTACTTCAGTCAATACATAGACATACATTCAATTGAACCCTGGGGGAAATTATTTGATATTAATGAGAATGTTTAAATTGAAATTATATTTAATGATCCAGGACTAACATTATGTATCCAGTAAAAAGAAGACTATATCTTCCAATATGTTCTCGATTATTGAAGAGCTGTTATTTTGAAAGGCTAAACAGAAAAGTTAAAGAACTGGTAAAGTAGAATGGCTCATAATTGAAGACACAAGGTTGCAAACTTTAGAGTGATTTTTACACATCCATGAGTTTCCAACTTAATCTTTCTTAGTGATACCACCCATTTCGCGGTTTACCTGCGATACTTAAGTGTAGTTTCCCTATTAGTTTCATATATTATTTATCTCTCAATTATGGATTTTCTGAAAGCACTTCTCAAAAATAAAACCGCTTCCCGTTTGAAATTTTTCTACATAAAATTTTCAGCTCATCGATTTTAAAATCACTAGTATTATCATCAATAGTCTCTATAAATTAGCAATTCCTCAGGATAGCAATTACCTCCCCCTCAAAAGATGGCTCAACCAAAACAACAAAGGAAAAATAGATCTCTAGGTGGCTCCCTGGAGATGACCCAATACTTGGATGCAGGCGCAAATAAAATTAAAAGAAGAATAAGAGATATTGAAAGGTTATTAAAGAAAAAGAAGGACACTTTACCAAGTACAGTCATCATTGAAAAGGAAAGAACTTTAGAAGCACTAAAGTTGGAATTAGAAAACGCCACTTTAAAGCAAAAGGCAAAGAAATATTCTACTAAATATCATATGATTAGATTCTTTGAAAGAAAGAAGGCAATGAGAAAATATAAACAATTATTGAAGAAATTAGAGACCGTTGAGGAATCACAAAGAGATCAATTGAATAAGGATTTATTACAAAGAAAGATTGATCTTTGTTACGTGGTAAATTTTCCAAAGACTGAAAAGTATGTTTCCTTATACCCTTCCGAGTCATCAGAAGAAACGGATGACAAGTCCACTATTAAGAAACAAAATATTCGTGAACTTATTGTAAAGCAATTAGAGAGTGGTGATTTACCTGTCTCGTTCGAGAATATCTTAAAGGGTAAGAAACTTGAAAAGAATGATGCTGGTATTGACATGAACGATCAAAAGAAGGTCTCTGAAAACAAACATTCCAAGCAAGATGATAAGAGAGAACAAAACGTCGAGCTAGAAGAGGAAGAGGATGATTTCTTCGAATAATGTATTAAATTAAAATTCTCTTTGTACAACATATTAAATATAGAATTTACTAATTATCTATTTTAGTTTACAACTTAATTGATATTTCAAATCCATAGCATCATTAATTAAGATGAATTCAATTTGTTCGCTTTGTAATTCATCAGGAATGACTAAGTCACAATAAAGAACAACATCCTTGCCTTTTTGTCTTGGTTGGCATCTCTTAATCATTAGTAACTCATCACCTTGGTAACCGATACAAAACCAAAGTTCCTTTTGTACTTTTGGGAATTTACTACAGTAGACTTCAAACCCTCTACTAGATTTAATTGAACCATGCTTAGCAGTCAAAACGAGTTCATTTTCATCATCTTGTTCCATAAATTGAATTTCATCAAGGATTGGTAATCTTTGTACAACACTAACAAAATGTCCTCTTTCATCCTCGTCAACGCCTAATTTATTCATGATTCCATTTAATCTCTTGAATCCAGTTCTAGCAACGCTCTCTAAAGTCATCATTTTAGAACCAACATCCTTAGATAATGAAATTGGGAAACCATTTTCATTGAATTCACTATCTTGTAATCTCTTTAAATTCATACCAGGTAATAGACCAACTGGATCATCCTCATACCAACAACCTTGTTTCACACATTGCATGACCTTAATCATGGTTAACACAGTCTTATAATAACCTAATTCACTGGCAACATCAATATACGCTTGCAAAATACGTAAGGATTGATCCAATACAGAGACTGTATCTTGAATATAATCTGCAATTGGTAAATCAACACGACTTAAATGAGCTTGTAGTAATAAGAATGTCTTCACATGAGGATCCCACATTGGTAATTCATATTCACCGTTGAAAGTACTCTCAATAGAGTACCTTAATTGCGCAGACATTTCAACATTCATAATAATTTCCCCACCTCTAACCGGCAATTCATTGTATTCAATAGCCAGTGACAGCCATTTTAAAACATCCCTGAAAGTAGCTTCGTTATGAATTTGTTTTAACAATTGACGAATAGTTAAATGGGAAATATAGTAGTATGATGAAATAGACAAAAATGGAGTTGGTTCAACGTTTTTACCATGTATGTGAACACACTGGGATTCTTCCAAATTAATAAAAGTATTATCTATTAATTCACTTAAATGTTTAGTGACACCTGCAGTACTTGTATCTTCTTCAATACCATAATAGGTTGGATTATGATGAGCTCTACGGAAGAAAAATGTCCAGCTCAAAAAATCTAATGCATCCTGTTTAGTTTTGATTGTCCCCGAGGTGATCTCAGCACCCATATGGTCATCTAGTACCTTATGCAACGAAGACTCCACAGGGAAACCAACATTTAAGAAATGCTTATAAAACATTTTCTTAGCATCCTTAGTGTAAACGATGGCAGTACCTGAGGTATCGTAGGCTGGTCTACCAGCTCTACCCATCATTTGTAAAATATCTGTCAAGTCCATATCTCTGTAACCCTCAATCTTGGCGTCAAAGAATTGTGTACCCTTAATAATAACCAAATGGGCTGGTAAATTCACACCCCAAGCTAACGTAGAGGTTGCAATCAGAATTTGGATCTTCCCATTTTGGAAAAGCCTATGAGAAATCGAACGATCCTTCTCAACCAACCCAGCATGATGCAAGCCAATACCAAATTGTAAAGATAATTTCAATGTATCGTCAGTAACTTGAGATAAGTAGTATTGTAATTCCTCTTCATCGTCAATCTTCAAGAATCTTCTTGGATTATCTTCCATACCACATAAATGAATCAAGTCTAGCGCCGTTAATCTAGTCTGTCTACGAGATGCAACGAAAATCAAAGCAGGTTTATCCGGAGAATGTTGTTTTATAGCCATGAATGCAGGTTTGTTCATCGTTTTCATTAGTGGACCAAACGCTAGATTGTCTGGAAAACCATCAATATACATCTTTAATGGAACAGGACGAACACTTGATGGAAAATTATATAACCCATTATTTTTGACGCCTAACCAACTTGCCATGTCGTACGCATTCGAAACAGCAGTCGACATACCTAGTAAACGAACTGGAATAGCGGTTTGAGATGAAATATAGTTCATACGACTTACGATCATTTCCAAAATTGGACCACGATCACTTGCTAACAAATGGATTTCATCCATAATAACAAGAGATACATCTTGAACAAACTTACGTGTTTGCCAATTACGTGAAATACCATCAAACTTTTCTGGCGTAGTAATGACAATAGTTGCATCACGAACGTCACGAGGATCAGGCAAGGAATCACCAGTCAATTCAACAACACGATCACCAGTTACAGGCGTAACTCTCTTCCTCCAGTCGTCAACTCTTTCACGGACCAAAGCCTTCATTGGTGCAATATAAACAATTTTGGATCCTGGAAAATCGCGGAATGCATGCCACATAGCTAATTCTGCAACAACTGTCTTACCAGAACCAGTCGGAGAACCAACAAATATATTTTCATTGGTATTGTAAAGAGTATGGAAAGTCATGGTTTGCATTGGATTGAAATATTTGAATGGATAAATTGATTCGATTAGTGGATTATGTAATGCAGAAGTTGGTAAGGGTCTTAGTCTTTCCAATTTAGTTTGAAGGGTTTCATTGAAGGGTCTAATTAAGTGTTGGAATGATATAGCACTAACAGATTCACAACCAATCCACGTATCTGAAACAACCCTAACAACAACCTGAGGTGGAACTGGGTCAGATAATGGGATCATAAAGTCCATTTCATGCGGATTATCTAGTTGTCTTTTGTTCAAAATGAACTTTTCAAAGTGTAAAATTTGCGACTTATTCGATTCTTCTACGAAAACCCAAAAGAATTGAGCATTGCCATGAATATGGAAATCCCATTGGAATTCAGGGTTTAAGACGACATGAATTCTCATTACGTTTGTTGTGATTGGAAAAATTTCCGATTCTATGTGAACCTTTGGGAAACGACTTAGCAAATTATACAATCTGCTACCCATTTTCTTGTTATGGACCAACTCACCTAGTTCATGTGGTTCTAGTTCCAATAAATGGTCCATTGATGGATTTTTTTCCTTTATCTGACGAAGGATATTTTCCGGTAAATCAAATTGGCATAATGGATGGTCAAATGCCCAAAGTCTCTTTTCAATGGATTTACAGATATTTAGCATAACATTGGAAAAGGTACCCCATCTTCTGTTAACACCAATCAAAAACAAGGCACGACAGATTCTGGTAGAGTTTTGGGCCACATAATTTGAGTCGGAATTTAATGCAGAATCATTGATACGACTCTGGGATATATATGCTTGTAACAAAACATTGGTTTTACCTTGAGGGGTATCTAAAGGACTACCAACTTGACATTCAACAGACAAATCCGATAATCTAGTCAATTCACTAGATTCTTCCTCCCTGAATTTAATGCCATCGAATTCACTACTCATACTAATCATGGACAGAACATCAGCTTCAGTAGCACGCGGATTACACATTTGGTTGAATATCTCAACTGACTCATTTAACAGATAGAAATCCGAGGAAACTCTACCCAAATCTTTGGCAATGAATGCGGCGGATATTTCATCGAAAACAATCATTTGAAGAGCATGCAACCTTCTAGCTGCCGTGATAATCATTGTCTTCCTTCTGTCATACAATTGTGGATCAGATGAGATTTCTTCCCAATCAATACCATATGTAAAGGGATTCTTTCTCATTCTTACAAACATGTAAGTATACCCTAGCCATTCAATAGCTTCCTCAACATTTGTGACTGTGCCCAACGAAATTTCTGCATTCAAATTATCAACCAACTTAGCACCAAATCTGGATTCGATCGGATGCTGTTGGGTGATTAGTGACACGTAATGATCTAACCTGTCACTTGCAGTACATAATATACCCGTACCATACGCAGAACCGAAACCAGGTCTACCAGCACGACCGAAAATTTGAATAACATCAGAAATACCGAGATCAACAAAACCACCCTTTTTAGCATCATATACTTGAGTACCCTTGATAATTACACAATCTGCTGGAAGATTAACACCCCAAGCCAATGTTGCAGTGCAACATAGGACCTTAATAGCACCTTCTTTAAATAACTTTTCCGTTAAATTACGGTCTGAACGGGACATACCTGCATGATGCACACCAAAACCAAATTGAAAAATCTCCTTCAAATCTCTATCTCGGTTCTTTGCTAACTGTTTTGCGAAGGAGTCCTTAATGGATGCCTCTGGTGCAAAATAATCGATTTCATGATTAGCTTGAGCGATTTTAATAAAAGTACGGGCACTTTTTACAGTTTCTTTTCTAGAATGAACAAAAACCATTACTTGATAACCCTTCTGAATCATGTCGTATAATTTCTCGTAGGATACCTTATCAATATTTTCTTTGCATTGCTTACTACCATCTTTACCTCTACAACCCAATAGTTGCTGCTCTAATGGTTTGGGTCGGAACGAACTGTCAAAGTAGAACATACCTACCTGCCTATTAACACCTAAGAAGTCAGCAACATCCATAAAATTTGGCAATGTAGCAGACAGACCAAGGATACGAATCATCGATTGGGAACTTTCGACTTGTCTTAAAGTACGTGCCACTAGTGTTTCAATAACAGAACCTCTATCTTCATGTAACAGATGAACTTCATCAATGATCAGTAACTTAACCTTAGAGACTAAATCATTATCACCATTTGCTTTACGTGTAACAACATCCCATTTTTCCGGCGTTGTAACAATAACTTGTGTTTCGAGAACTTCCGCTTTAGTTAATTGCATATCACCAGTTAATTCCCTTACCTTGATGTCAAAAACAGATAACTTTTCACTAAATTTAGAAACAATTTCAGCAGCTAAAGCCTTCAGAGGGGCAACATAAATAATCTTAAAATCGTCATATTGCACATCTAATTCTCCCTCTGGGCTGATCACAGAATACTTTTTAACAGTGTTTAAAATTGTCAATAAAGCAATATCAGTTTTACCAGCACCTGTAGGAGCACAAATAAGCATATTTTCGTTTGTGTTGTATGCGACCGGATAGACAAGAGATTGGATCTGATTCAGAGTGTCATATTTAAATACAGACTTACAGTAGTAATCCAAATCTTCAATTCTTAACAGTTTAGTATACAAAAACTTCTTACCTGGTTCTGCAGCAGGAATTACAATTTCTTCATGTGTTTGATGAGATAATCTGGTCGTACCAATAGGTAGGGAAAACTTCTGACCAGAGAAGGATAATGCAGAAGTAGTGTTTGATTCATACTTTCTAAAGACATGAGGGTATTTAATACTTTTTTGAGCTGGATCTAGTTTTTCATTTCTGGCTTTTTCACGGTTTTCTTGAACCTGATTTCTAATACCAGCCTGTCCTAAGAGTTTATTAGAACTCTCAGAATCATTGATTAAAATAAGTGTTTGCTGAACAGAATGAGCAATAAGTGCACTCCTATTTTGGATTATAAATGAGATTAGTTCCATGTTTTCTAGACCTAGTAAATCCATCAATTCCTTCTCCAAGTCATTCTTGTCATGAGAATGAGCAATTTGTAATACAGTTTCCAAAAGAGTGTCTCTAGAGAGTAAGCTCACAGTGGAGTCGATTAATTTGGAAAGTGCTTTGTACAACGTTGATGAATTATTTTTCTTATAAGAGCTAATCACAGATTGCAATTTCTGGAAGGAGATGTCTTCAAATTCATCATAAATATCATCCCATTTGTTTCTATCTTGTGCTAAAATTGCCAATTTTGTTTTATTGTCTTCTTCTTTATCACCTTTATGCTTCTTATTCTCATTATCTATTTCTGGGAGTGGCAATGGTTCGGGTAGATCTAGGCGATCTAATGCCTTAATCATGCTTTGCATTGCCACCATAAATGACTTGGATGAGTCAACAGAATATGATGTAGACATCTCTGATTCTTTGAATATTATTCGTTTTCTTCAGTTCCTGTGATGCTCGAGATGACTGCTGTATGTAATTCTTGTTATACACTCAAGGCAGAGATTTCAATCTTTTTCAGATGTTCTAAAAATTCAATTACCCGAAGCAACGTGTTTTGCTGACAATCACTGCCAACATACAACCACTGTATAGCTCTATAAACTTGTTACGGCACTATTCAAAGTATATTATGATTATATTTTGATTTTTATGGAAAATTTAAATATATCTATATGTTATGACTGAACAGCCAAGGACAGATTATATAAATTTATAATCACGCCTATCAAAAGTTTCAACATATTTACTTAACTTTTCGAGCGTTTCTGATTTATCCCAATCTGTCCGGTTTTCCCAAATCAATTCAATAATCTTTGAGTACAATTGCTCTAATGCAGAAACTGTAAAACCCTCTGTCTTAGATTGAAGGGACAATAGCAGTTCATCTAACTTGGATGTATTTAAAATAATTTCTTTACCGGCATCTTGATCTGGAATACTATTTTCTACTTCCTGAGGTTGCTCAATTACAAGTTCATCGACAGCGTTATTTTTTGCATCCTTTTCGACAACTACAGTCGTTTGCGCAATCTTTTCTACAATGGTGTTTCCATTAGCTGAAACGTCATGTGGATTCTCAGCACCTATTGGTTTCTCTTCTTCAACATTATCTGATAGAAGAGTAGAAACCTCAATCTTGTTACCAATTCTTGTATCACCAAGAGCCACAGGTGCAATTGGAATAGAATTTTTAATGCCATCTACATCCTGGATAGAGATTCCATTTTCTTGTGGTGCTGGGAAGGAAATTTGTGCTTGAGCCTGCAATTGATCACCAGATGCAACACCAACTTCTGAGACGACATTATTAGCAGTTGCAGGTTCTGTAGAAGCACTTCCAGTACTTCCCAAAACAGCATCTTCTGCGGTTCCATCAGCAATTGCATTTGAAGTTGTTGCTGCTAGCGACGCTGCAACATTAACTTCAGCTTCTCGATTAGCAGCCTCCGCAGTTACAAGTTCAGCAGCCTCCTTTTCTGCCTGAGTAGCCATATCTTTTTCATATAATTGTTTTCTCTCCAAATCTCTCTTTTTTGTAATTTTACATTCCTGAATGAATTCAGGAGTTGAAATATCTTCGATACCCATTTGGGTGTTTGCAAACATTTCTGATGCTTTTATAATCCTTTCTCTATCACCTGTAGTATTAGCATCTTCATAAATTAATTCGATATCTTTCAAAAATTGTTTTGGTTCAGAGTAATAACCATTCCATAGTCTTTCCTCAATGATATCTAAATCCATGTTATGATATCTCTTACCAGTTGTGACTTCCAGAATCATATCATTGTCCTTTACATAAGCTGGCTGCCAATGTGGATCAGTAACAGGTTCAAACAAGTGAATTAAATAAGCATCGTCAATAGGCGGCTTTCTAAAACGTTTATATCTGTTCTTGAATAAATCCATGAGACCAGAAATCTTTATTTTCAAGACATTCTTTAACTTCATATCCTGGTATTGAAACTTTCTTAATTTCTTTCTCAGGATCTCTTCTGGTGAAAGAAGCTTACCATCTGCATCCAGATTTTCTGGATTTGACTCCGGTTTCGTTTTTGCTAATGCAGCTAGTGGTTTTCTCCTCTTTCTTTTGGTATGGAAAGACGATGGTTTGAGACTTATTGCAGTAGAAATTGTTTTGAAATACTCAACCCGTTGTTCTTGAGTTGGCTTGTCTATTTGGAAAACATTTTCAAAAAATCCAAACTGTGCCATAGAACCCTGCTGCAATTCTTCATCTGTTAATAATTCTGCTATACCTAAAAGTAAAACTTTTTCCTTACTTTGTAATGATCTGAACAAACTTGCTAATGTAGAGATAACGCTAACTGGAACTGTTTGAGACCAAATATCAATATTTGGAATGAATATAATAGATGGCTGTCTCTTACGAGCCTCAACAAAACCTTGAACGACCGCAGATTCCATCGATCTTGTGCTCTCAGAAACTAATGTACCCAGATCCAGCTTTTGAACATTATAGTGTTCCAAGTAATTTAAGATAGCAGCCCCTAAGTATTGTTGTCCGTTGCCAGAAGGACCTGAGATTAAAAGTTTTGGTCTAAAGATTCTTGACTGATTGATTTGGTTCAATAATTCCTGTTTACTGAATCCACTAATAATGTTACCATCCTCTTCCTCTTCTTCATCTTCACCATCATCCTCATACTCTATGTATTCTTGAATTAATGACGAATCTCTTTGAATTCCAAATTCATTCTTAGGTAAAATCTTATTCAATAAGGACTTAATCTGTTCAAATTGAGAGCTCAACAGTGGTTTAACAGAATTTGGTAATGGTTCTGGAGTACCACCAGTAGCTCTTGCTGAAGATGGAACAATCTTGTTTAAAGCTAACATAAAGTCCTTACTTATAACCTTTAATTGTTTCGGATCGACTGTCAATTTCTCACTGCTTCTATAAATCTGTGGAAATTTTCTTTGAATACTCGATAAGGCAGCTTCAGTACACAATGCTCTCAAATCAGCACCACCATAACCCTTTGTGAGGTTTGCTAAATTATTAATAAACCCATCCGATAATGGTGGATTCCATTTCTTGGTATGAATCTTGATAATCTTGGAACGTGCTTTTAAGTCAGGTAATGGGAAATAAAATTCTCTGTCAAATCTACCAGGCCTTCTCAGAGCGGGATCAACAGCATCTGGTCTATTGGTTGCACCAATAACGATAACCTGACCTCTATTATCCATACCATCCATGAGTGCTAATAATGTAGAAACAATACTAGCATGGATTTGTTCTTGCTTCGAACTTCTCACCGGAGCCAAACCATCGATTTCATCGAAAAAGATAATTGAGGGCTGTTGTTTCTTTGCCTCTTCAAATAAAAGCCGTAATTGTCTTTCTGCTTCACCAACCCATTTGGATAAAATATCGGCACCCTTTCTCATAAAAAACGTAATCTTTCTCTCATCAGATGAACAACTTGCTGCAAGTGCTCTTGCCATAAGTGTCTTACCAGTACCAGGAGGACCGTGAAATAGAACACCTCTTGGTGGGACAATATTAAAATTCTGGTAAAGTTCTGGGTACAACAGTGGTAACGCAACCATTTCCTTTAACTGATCAATATAATTATCTAGCCCACCAACATCATCAAAGTTGATATTCATATCTACACCTAGTGGATCTAAATCAGCAATTTCTTGCTTCTTTTTCTTTTTCTTTGGAACCTTAGCTTTTGGCGTAGCACCTAATGGCAATATTTCATCCTCAGAAGAATCTGAATCTAGTATTAAGTTGTTAGAACTACCACCTACCTTTGGTACTTGATTGTAAAAATTTGTATTCTTACCAAATATTGCTGTGACATCATTACCACCAAACGGACCACCTGTTGGAAACAACCTTCTTGTGGGTCCCATTGAATTCCAACCTCCACGCCCTGTACGACGGGAGGGCGATGGATTTGAGAAAGATGAAGGTTGTTGTTTTGTTAAATATTCTTCAGCCTTGGCTTCTGATAATGGCGGAGGAATAGTATAATTAACAGGCTTGGTTCGCTCACGAAGCGATCTCTTTTCCTGAATGGGACTATCCTCTTGTAATTCTCTAATTTCATCAGCTAGGGAGATGTGACTGTTGGTTTCAACTTCTTCGTCATCTTCCGCTAAAATAGCATGACTAGATCTTAGATTTCTTCTTGAACTTCTTGGAGGTGTCTTGTGACGATAACTGTTGGAATTTACCCTAGCAGAACGCCTAGATTTCCGTCTACCACCTGTATAATACATTGTCTCATCATCCTCGTCAGTCTCTTCATCATCAGGATCAGGTACCACGAATTTTCTATCCTGTGCTCTTTGACGAGCAGCAGCGTCTCTACGTGGATTAAAATCCATATCATCATCATCGATGTCGTCAACGTCGATATCCTCATCCTCATCTATATCATCTTCATGGAAACTTTCATCACCATCCGATTCATAATGATGCTTACGTTTTCTTAAATTATGACCAATTTGTTCATCCGCCTCATCAACCAACTGTTCAGTGGGTGTTGGATTTTCTTCCGGTTCAGGAGCCTCCGGAATATTTAACGACACCTGTTGTTCCACTTCGGCATCATCCTCATCTAGATAGTCCAGTCCGGACTCCACCTCAGCATAGTTGATCTTTCTCAAAGACCTGGAGGTTGTATGCACAATTCCATTCTCGTCCTTAATCTCTGCATCCCTGTTGCGTAGATTCCGTGTCATTGCTCCAATTGCAGTCTACCCTCTCGACTTAGAGTCCTTTGGTTTCCCTAACTAGCCAAGTATTAACTTATATGTCAGCTAAATTCATTTTATTTTTTCGCCTCTCTATTTTACGTGTCAAGTTACCCTGCAGAAGTCATGTGCTTCATACAGGGTTACATAAGAACAATCAAGATGGATATTGAGATTATTGTGAGCGTTGAAGTATTGAATTGATGTTTCATGGCTCCCGTGCGAATTAATTTGGTGTTCAAAGAAAGGGTTTTTGTTTGTGTTCAGTGTGGGGGTGGGGTGCGTGTGTATGTGCCTTATTGAAATTGTTCTTGCGCCTACTATTTAAGCCTACCTTATCTTTAATTATAAAGCTGAATTCAATAGAGACAATCTGTGACACTTTCTCTGCAAACTAACCAAAAAAGCCAATGAAAGATAACAAGGATGTACTTCCTCCAGATGAGGATTTGCCTAGTTATGATGAAGTACTTAAAACAGAAGAGCCAGCTCCGGATTATACCCCTCCTCATTCATCATCCCCTCCGAAACCATCAAGACCATCGGCACATCGTCCATCCTCTATAAGACCAACACGTCCCCAGGAAAATCCACCATCACAGAAACCACAACGACCTGGATTACCCTGGGTCTACCCACGAGGGTTTTATTGCCCTAAATGTCATAATACTGGGTATAAGATAAAAAACGGCCATTCATGCAAATCATGCTGGAGAGAGTTTGCACCTCGTAATAATGTGAATATGGCTCCAACAGGTTACAATTACTACCAATCGCAGCCTATTTTTGCACCTGCTCCAATGATGGCCCCAACGCCCATGATGACCCCAGCTCCGATGGCACAGTCGATGGCTCCATTATATGTGAGACCAGGCGATCCAAGATTAGGCGGGGTTATTTGTGGAAACTGTAGAGGATCAGGTAGAGTACGGTTCTTTTTAGATGAAGATATTTGTCCCCTATGCAATGGTGTAGGAAGAATTATCAACAGGTACTAAACCAGGAAGAATATGCATATTTTAATTTAGAGATGAAGTAACGACAGTTAAGATACTTAAATTCTTTTTTACATAACCTAAACTGATTGTATAATATTAATAATTTCTTAATTGTTTTAACAAGGAGGAAAGGGAGTGTCTTATAAATTTTTATCATAGTATACTATCTTTTCTAATTTCCGGACGTTCATGAGATTTTGACCTAGAAATGGTAAAACCAAGAAGAACCAAACTTAAAATTTATCATATGTGTCGAGACCCACTTTCGCCTAGTTTATAGTTAGTGCTAAACTTTGATAATGATTATACTCCTATTTCACTCATTATAATAGGATTAGTAAGAACAAAATTTGAAGAAACCTGGGTTTATGCCGTTCTAATTCATATTATAAGAAGTCATCATTGTCAAGTCTGAGTTATTGCCAAATAAGTTTTATTTATTAGTCTCTCGTTTTATATAAAATGTGGTCAACCCTAAAATCTTCCAGGATCGTTAGTGCAAATATATTAGAGATAGAAGATTATATTTTCAAACTGATAAATGACAAGATGATAGATGTTTTCACTGATAATTGAATAGGCATGTACAACATCATCTGAGTGCTACTGGTTCAGGTACATAACGGTGATGATATTTGTTGGAACAAAGAATCAACATTTATCCATATGTTGCTAGTATAAATAAATAAATATTTGTTCATGTTGGGTGTTAGGGTCGACTCCTGTTTTTTTCCTTATCCCTAGCATTTCTTCTGCCGGATATACTAACATTCTGGTTGTTTGAAACATTGTTCTCAACGTTTTTGATTCTGGGTTGACTCTACAACAATTTGTAAGGATTTTCGAGTTAAAATGGTTTCGTGGTCTAGTTGGTTATGGCATCTGCTTAACACGCAGAACGTCCCCAGTTCGATCCTGGGCGAAATCATCATTTTTACTACTTTTTCTAATAAAAATGAATGGGTTTATCTGCAGAGGTACCAATTCAGTTAGTTTAATTGCCTTTTCCCATTCCTACAGTATTCGTTTTTACATTTGTAGTATTATTAACACAAAATAAATAGTTAATAAACAAGTAATTACAAGCAATAAATAATTGATCAATCCTTAATTTTATGATCACCAAATAACAAATTTAAATCCTGCACAGGATCACTGGACTTACCTAGGATATAATCCAATGATAATTGTTTTGAATACAACTCACCACTTTGCAAATGCTCCTTAACTAAATTAGCCATACCATTAATGAAGGTCATGTTTCCATTCAAGGACGCACATCTCTTAAACTTATTCTTGTATGGGGACTCTGCAATCATACCTATATCAACCTCATGCAATGTTTCAATATGGTCAGATGTAAATGCAATTGGAATCAAGATAACACCTGGAATTTTGGTGTCCTTCTGAGATGCCAAAAATCCAGATATCTTTGCACTCTGAGCACCAAGCCATGGCTTTGGACCTACTTGTGATTGCCAAGTTAATCTATAAGGATTGCTAAACTTCATCTTAGTCATGATACTGTATACCGTAGCGGCTACTTCAGCTGGGTAGGCATCTCCTGTATTCACGACATCCATTGGTAACGAATGAGCCGAGAATTCAAGGACAACTTTATTTCTAACTTCTATTGGAAACTCATTAATCTTAGCGGTAATGTTTTCAACAAAGGCATCCGTTAGACCCTCATTAGTTGGCCAACGGTCAATGACTGACCATGAGATCTTTCTTTTAGGGTCCAATCTTTTTACCAATCTCCAAAGTTCATTAATTGATGATCCTGTAGTAGAGTATGAAAATTGTGGGTATTGAGAAAATGCAACCGCTCTTTGAATTCCATCATCTAACATCTTTTGATAAGTGATGTCAGTAAGTGGATTAGCGTATCGAAAGGCGACATATGGTTTATGTGGTTTAGTTTCCGGTGAGATTTGATCCAAGATTTCACAGACCTTTTGGGATTGATATTCTGTCCATCTGCGAATAGGTGAACCGCCACCAATTTCTTTATATTGTTGTTCAATCTTTGGAGTACGGAACTTGGCGACCCACTTAGCAATAAGGGGCTGGAACTTGGGGCTGATAGGAATCAGATCATTATCAGCAAACAATTGATACAAAAAATCGTGTGTCTCCTCAATGGTAGCTGGGCCACCCATGTTCATAAACATCACACCAGTGGGACCCTTAGAAAATTTAGCAGCATTAGTTGCAATCATACTATGAGAGAACCATCTTCTTCCATTAAGGGATAAATATCCAATAGATTTATTCTGGGAAAGCGCTCTAACTGACGGACTCCAGATCAATCTACTGTTCACTAGCATTGAAATCTCTGGTTTCTTCGTTGGTGGATTATTTGTGTCAGCATTGAAGTTACATAATTTTTTCTCTTTTATACGATAGAATAATACACAAATTATCCGTATAAATGCAAGAGGAATTCATGGACAATTTGTGATTAATAAGCAGGACAGAATTTAGCAGGTAATTCTAAGGATATAGGCAGTTTCCAGCGAAAACATTTATATTCGGCAAATCACAAGTTAAGATCAAAACCTGGACCAATCCATGCATAGGTCACGCTGTATCTACTGAATACGCGTTCAACATAATTTTCGAGCATTTTACTTTTGATTTTGGGCAAAAAAAACAATTGTTAAAATGTTGTGCACAAGTTACAATACTTCCTTAACATTTAATATCTGGCATTCAACTGCAACTAGCCTCATTTATTTGATATATCCATCATAAAAATGTATAACGTGGTTGACGCTGCTCTGACATATGTTTCACAAACTTATGGGATCGATAATTTCACTCTCAGGTTCGCAATATGCCTGTTAGGTTCCTATCCTTTAAATGCTATTCTCAAGAGACTACCAGACAAGAACATCAATTTCAAATGTATCTACATTATTTCTATTGCCTTCTTCTTTATTTTTGGTGTTCTCAACCTCGCTTCGGGGTTCAGAACTTTGTTCATAAGTTCAACATTTACTTACTTAATCACAAGATTTTATCACTCCAAATTTATGCCTCATGTTAATTTTGTCTTTGTTATGGGCCATCTAGCTTGCAACCATATCATTGCCCAATACTTCAACAACTCCGATGTTCCAATAACAAAGGCGATCGATATCACAAGTTCTCAAATGGTCCTTGTGATGAAGTTAACCTCCTTTGCTTGGTCTTACTCTGATGGTACTTTCTTATCGAAAGAGGAATTTAATGGATTGACTAAATACCAGCAAACTCGCGCTGTGCGTAAACATCCCAGTCTTTTGAGATATTATGCTTACGTGTTCTTCTACTCTACCCTCTTGACTGGTCCAAGTTTTGACTATATTGATTTTAATTCTTGGTTAGATGGTGAAATGTTCAGTGATTTACCTGAAGACAAGAAACCATTGAATCGTTACAGTAAGACTGAAAAGAGAAGACAAATTCCAAAGAATGGTAAATTGGCGTTATGGAAGGTTATCCAAGGTTTATTTTGGATCACTTTATCCACCTTGGCTCCAAAATATATTAATGTTGAATATATTCTTTCCGGTTCCCAATTTATGTCTCATAACTTTATTTACCGAATTCATTATTTGTACCTATTGGGCATGGTTATAAGGTTCAAGTATTATGCTGCCTGGACCATATCCGAGGGTTCATGTATTCTTTGTGGGTTAGGTTATAATGGTTATGATCCGAAGACTGGTAAGATCAAATGGAACCGTGTTCAAAATATCGATATTAAAGGAGTGGAAATGTCTCAATCCTCTAGAGACAGTCTTGAAGCCTGGAATATGAATACTAATAAGTGGTTGAAGTACTACGTTTATCTCCGTGTTACCAAGAAAGGTAGCAAACCAGGTTTCCGTTCAACTTTGTTTACATTTTTAACCTCTGCTTTCTGGCATGGTATTAATCCTGGCTATTACTTAACGTTTGCCACTGCAGCTTTATACCAGACATGTGGTAAATTCTACAGAAGAAACTTTAGACCAATCTTTTTACAGAAGGACGGTAAGACTCCGACGAAATACAAATGGATCTATGACTGCTTAGGTGATTACACAATTAAACTTTCTTTTGGTTACGTGATTCAGCCATTCATTGCTCTAGATCTTGCCGATTCGATTTATATTTGGAAGACCGTCTATTTTTATTGCCACATCGCTGTCCTAATTTCATTCCTTGCATTTACGGGTCCATACTCTAAGCAAGTAATTGGCTTCTGCAAATCTCTACAACCTATGGAAATCGAATTAGCTAAACAAAAGAAACTCGAAAAGGAGATTTCATCAAATGCTGGTTCCTTAGGTAGTATTATCCAAGAAAAAATGGAATATGAAAAGAAAACCACTGACATGGATTTGAACGAATCAAAGATGATGAACCAAGGTATTCCAATTGTTGAAGCCAATGATTGGAAGGACGCTAAGGAAGACTGGAATTTATTTGTGAACGAATACAACGAATGGAAGGACAAGAACGGCGTAGAGGTCGAAGAAGATAACCTTGCTACAGCCTTCAAGAACTTTAAGAATGAGCTGGCCGAAACTGCTACTAATGCATCTCTAAGAACCAGGAAAATGAGCTTTAGCGCATATGCTCCAAAATCAAATGAAAAAAAGGATTAACGATTATAAACGCTCCATAGATATCTATATCCACCTTTTATACTTTTATATATCTTATATGACGAAATGATACTAAGCATACATCTAGAAATCATCTGGATTAAACAAATCCAAATCCAAATCCATAGCATCCCCTTCAGGTTCGCTATCTTGATTCTTACTATTAGTATGACCACCAGTAAAGACATATGATTCTCTCCTTATTGGTTCCTGAGGTTTTGTATTTTCGGTACCCTTATTAACTACAACAGACTCTTCTGTCGGTATTCCAGATCGTTTGGTTGTTGTTTCTGCATCACCCGGTATTCTCGTCAATTCTTCGCTGTGTAACGATGCCATCGCCAACATACCTCTTCTTAATGCATCATCACCAGGCCAAACAAAGTTATTAGGACCAATTGAGCCCCTATCGAATGTTGGAGGAATTTTCGTAAATTTAGATAACTTTGTAGCATAGTCTAACAATACATTTGAATTAACCTTTTCTCTTTGTTCTAGCATTGTATTCATTTCAAACTCTACTTGCTCTTGCAATGGTAACGAGTTTAGATTGTCATGACATTCGTTAAGTATCTCCAGAATGTGTTTTGTCTTTTTGTCAATGTTCTGTGATTCTTCATCTAATTTGCTTAGTTTGTAGTCAATCTCGTCGTATTTACTAAAAGAATCAAGACTACGGAATAGCTTGTAATCTGCTTGAATTAAATGCTGTGCATGTTTTATTTCAGGTTTATATTTGTCAACTGAATTTATCAGTTGTGATAAGGTGTCTTCATATTCAGTCAGATTATTGTATATCTCAATCTTATTCAATTTATCCTCTAATGTAGGGTTTGTACTGCTCATCACTGATGTAACATCAGTTAGAAGAGACACAGTTGATGATCTTGCATGGCCCATCGTGAATTCGTTACTGGACATAGCTTATTGTCTATATGTGCTATCGTATATATTGGTCAGTTTATTCTACTTACTAAACTTTTTCAATTTCAATTTTTAGAGAAATTCTTATATATGAGTGACAAACTGTCTAAAAACAAAAAAGTTAAAAATATACATACTATTACCAATAAAGACAGCCAAAGAAGCTATTATGTATATTTATTCCAGCTTATAACCCTTCTTTAGCTCGAATCCATTTACTATCTCAGGAACTTCAGGGATACCGTCTTCCTTTAATTGTTTTCTAACCTCTTCCCTGAGTCCACGTTCCCAAAGCTCATGATTCTCACCTATGGAGTATGAAATACACCTTCCCATATATCCATCTTGGCCTAAGAAAGAAAGATTTTCAATTGCTTCATCTATAAGGACAGCTTTGCCAGCATATAGTCCTCCCATGAGTCCCGGATGTTTGATGTTAACGATGTGTAGATGAAAGTGATAGTAGGTTGGCTGATAGTGAATGAATATTCGTAGTTCATCTGCATGGACTGCATAATTGAAACAAGCTGGTATAACGGACCTCAGTTTCTTATTGAGACAGATCAACCAGTCTCTATGGTTTGGTTTTAAATCTCTCAAAGACCTAATATCATCCCGATAGACAAGAGCAACTAGATACAATGTCTCTAGGTTTACACCATCCCATCTTGTATCAGGAATTATAATAAACCCTTCGTCCTTTTTCTCTTCATTGTAGTCTTTATAAACGACTCTACTTGAATCCACATTCTCATAGAGTATAGCATAGACCCACTTCAACTTTTCTAATGTAGTCGTCTCCTCAATATAGGGCTTGACCACTCGATTATATATTTCTGGAGTCTCCCTTATCATATGCAGATGTTGTTGATCATATTTCTTGATGTGAACCCTTGTGGCAGGCCAAATAATGTTGATCTTGGCTGTAGGGTTATGTTCCATATCCTGTCTCAACACAGATAATCCCCAGTGGAAGACCTCGTTTGTAGTTAACTGTTTCAATTCCAAGATACCAGCTATGCATGAAAATTCGTCCTCACAGGAATATGTAAGTTCCGGTGGGGTCACTGCTCCACTACTTGTTGTACTGAGGCGTCTGATCCGTTCAATCTCATTTTCTTGTAAGCGATGATGCTCCTCACTAGAATATTGCTTACCAGTGGTTTCTAGAATATTGAAATGAGTCTTCTCCACCGTCACGATGGCACTAAGGGAGTCCACTATTCCTAGCAGGGAAATAACTTTTGTCTCTG
This sequence comes from Jamesozyma jinghongensis, assembly GCA_030572895.1. NCBI lineage: Eukaryota > Fungi > Ascomycota > Saccharomycetes > Saccharomycetales > Saccharomycetaceae > Jamesozyma > Jamesozyma jinghongensis. The sequence continues at coordinate 26,237 of JAJMCG010000086.1, forward strand.
GATTAGAGTCCAACACCCTCTTGAACTCAAATTTATCAATCAATGCTTTCAAAGTCTGTCTCTCCGGCATATTGGAACCCTTAACTGTACCTATATAACCATAATAAAGTATATTTCTATTGACAGGTATTTTTTACTGAAGACTTTTTATACAATTACTATATAGCCAGCGTCGTGGATGGTACCCTTAATTCGCAATTCTACATTTACTTTTCTGTTGATGCTATGACGTATTGTGACAGGTATTTACTGTCCTATAAAATAATATCACATTTATTTATTAATTAATGTCAAATAATACATTCGAGGTATCTTTCAGCAACTCCTCCCAACCTGTATTGTAACTTTCCCAGAATTCATCTGCAAGCATCTGCGCCAACTCAGCTTCCTTGGCACTAGTTTCAGTAGTTATAATATCAAAGTGCGTACTCTGAGGTACTATTCCTTGGTCTGCAGTTGCAGGTCCAGAGTTTGGGAAAGGTAAAATACCAGGTAAAGGTGCACTTTGCATTTCATGTTGCTGTTGCTTGATTTGAGCTTGCAAATACTGCCCTAGTTTCTGGCTCTCTGACTTCCTATGATTTTGTTGTTTTGCACAGAATTGTGAAATTGTCTCATCATTTGGCATTAGTGGTACTCCTTTGTGAATATATTGATCGTATGATTTAGTTACATGCTCCTTACCAAAATGTTTAAAAATGAACTGATTGTCGTTCCCATGAGAATTATTTGTTTCAATCCATAAATCTTCAGTCTTCTTTCTGTACTCAATAGCCTTCTCTAACACCGTTCTATAAAGCTTTTCCATTGACATGGTTATAACAAAAGAATATGATCTAGTTAAGATGGATTTCAAATCGCTACTCTTGGGGTTCAACCAATCATCAAACAATTTTTTGTAAGTGTTAAAGAGAGATATTAGGGAAATTGATCTATCCGTTGGGATATCATACGTAGTAAAATCCCATTCAACCTCAACCATATCATTTGCCACAAAAATCCCATTTTCAAATAATGTAGTCTTTAAAAACAAGAATGCATAGAAAATACTCATTGATTCCTTAATTGTAGCATTCATTAATCGAAGAGATACATTTAAGTATGGTGTCATACATTTATATCCTGGTTTCATTTGTTCTGGGAATCTTTCTTTATCTAACTGATAGCAACGTTTAATCAAATTTTTGCACAATGCGAATGTAATTAAATGTGTTTGAATTGAGATGTTTTTTAATACTAAAGCTCTCTTGTTCAATATAGCGAAAGCTAAAGAGAAGAATTTTACAATCATCGTCAATAACGTCGATATTAACAAGATATCACTAAATGGAATCTTAGAGATTAATCTTTCATCTGTCATATATTTTACCGGTAAAAATTCGCTCTTTAAGAATTTCATTAAAGCATGACCATGGCCAATCAGGTCAGGCACACCTCGATTTTTGTAGAAATCCATGATCATGGGTCTTGTCAGTATTAGGAATCTTCTTAATTTCCCAAAAAATGATTTATCTGTCCTATAATCACAATATTTGGTCTTTAAGGTTGGCTCAACAGTTGAATTTTCTTGAACTGTAGGAACAGAAGGGCTATTATTTTGGATTCCCCATGATCCACTATGTTCAAACCCCTCAGATGCCAGAAATCCATCTGTGAGACGGAATTCGTTCTGAAAACCCTCGTTATCAACCTCATTTGAGTAATCAACCCTATTAAAGTACTCTAAGGGAATATTTAAGGGCCGACCATTCTGCAAAGCTATAATAAAATCGTAATACAGTACCCAAGACCAAAGATTTTCTAATTTATTTAAATCGCCATATATGGCTTCTTGGCCTTTGTATATTTGACGGATATTTAAATGTAAACCCAGGGTCATAGCGCATGATGTCAATTGGTCTATTAAGATGATAGCTTGTGATTTATCAGATTGTGCCTTATAAGTGTCATTGTACATGCATCTCAACAACAAAAATTGAGCCTTCTCCGTGTAGAATGTCTTGACGCTGGACACACCAGTTAAATATATTAAGAATTTCATGACCTCTGTTGGAATGAATTCACGGTAAGTGGTAAAAGAAATGATCATCAAGATTACACCAACTTTGTAATAATTTTTTTTGCCGTGCGGTTGAACCTTGATGACTCTTCGATTTGAATCCTTAATAAAGGAGAATTTGAAATCACTTATCACTTTATTCTTATCCAAGAAAGTGTTCATCTCATAAATGTCGTTATTCTGTGGATCAAAAAAGAAGTTTATGGAATCTAACATGTCATCCCAACTAGGTAGTTCTTTCAGAACACTTGGTATATCAAGGGTGAAAACTAATTCTTCTTTTTCCAGTTATTTCTCTCAATTTTTACTCTTTTCCACAACTGTTGGTATTTTTCCATAAAACCCCAATTATTCCTCATCACAAATGTTCTTAAGCAAGTTGGACCATAAAGGATTCTTCTGCCACTATCCTTGCACTGTAAAAAATAATAGTTTCTAAATGGATTGGGGGCCATTGCGTCATTAGTTGATGCAGAATTTTCATTTGTCGGTTCAGTAAGTTGGTTTAAGTTAGGTGAAACACCCAAACTAGGTAGGGAGTCTATATCCTGGTATATACAATCGTATAGTTTTCTTGATTTACAACTGGAACAGGTGGGTTTTTGTTGATCACATTTGAGCTTCCTCCTTCTGCAAAAGGTGCAGGACTTGATCGGTTTGTGTTTTCTAGTGGATTTCTCAACTTTGCCATTAGTTGACATCTTTATTTTGGTTGTATGGAGTAAGTAATTTGCAAGAAGGATAGTAACCAGTTAGATGACATAATGTCAGGCTAATTTTTCTACGTCCGAGTTTATATTGAAATTTTTAGAGATGAGGATCCAAAGTCAAAAGAAGTCGGAAGTTTGGAGACACTACTAGACTTTGATTGAGTTTAGTGGAACTTTTGGGAAATAATGCTGGTTGGTCTTATTGTACCCTAAAAGTACTATACGGAAGATACAACTAAGTATACCTCACAAGCAAGAGCGCTACGGACAAAGAATCACTACAATAATTTCACTTTCTGTCACAACCAAATACACATTGCAGAATAACACAGTAACTTTGAAATACTCCACAGCAAATGATTTATGATACAATTTACAGTGTTAAACTGCAAGTGACATATCAAGAAGAGAGAGAGAGAGAGAGAGAGAGAGAGAGAGAGAATACTATATATAAGAAAGTTGCGCGTGCGACAATTTTTATATCCGATGTAATTATATAAGCATTGCAGCAAATTAAAGTGATCGATACTAAATTAAATACCCCAGAGATGTTTATTCCAGCTGAGAAGTCCCGAGTCGGTAGAGAAAACCAGGTCTACTCGCCAAAGACGGGTGCGAGAGTCGTAGCAGGCTGTGTATGTCTCACAGTAGACCGTTCTAAGGTGCTGCTTATAAGTTCCTCTGCTAATAAGAATAAATGGATCATACCGAAGGGAGGCGTGGAGACTGATGAGAATGATTATGTAGTAAGTGCTCAGAGAGAAACCTGGGAGGAGGCAGGCTGTATGGGGAAGGTTCTGAGAGGATTAGGTGTAGTAGAGGACATGAGACCCCCCAAGGAATGGGGCAATAACAGAGTGATGGATAATGGTGAAGTTATTAAGCACCCTCCAAGAACTGAGTTTCACATATATGAGATGGAGATTGAGAAACTTGAGAAGGAATGGCCTGAAAGTTACAAGAGGGATAGAAAGCTATTTAGTTACAGAGATGCCAAGGAACAATTAGTCCTGGCAAAGAGACCCGAACTATTAGAGGCACTAGATAGATCAAATATCATCAAAGACTAATTTTATTTGTTTCTCTGTTTGTTTGTTTTTATTTAAAAGCTGTATACACACACACCATCTACTTACCACCACCGAGTAAACCTGACATCATATCTTGTAAGAAGTTGCCTTGCTTTTGAGCGACAATTCCAAAATATTCTTGGCCCAAGAATTCTAATTGTGCACTGTATTTACCACTCATATTACGGTAGTATTCCTTTAGGTTCAAGAATAGACTCTTGTTCTTAGTTTGACATGTCAATATAATTAATTGTAAGAAATTCAAATCCTTAAAATTGTCAAAATGTATCATCTTAAACTCCTCCTCGTTACTTATCTTTTTGTTGATCACGTCAAAAGTTTCATTCTTAAAGGTCTCTGTAAACAATTTCAAAAATTTGTCACTAGCCTCATGGGCAAATTTGATATTAGAGATAAACAAATAATTGAAGACAAGTCTACTGAAAAATTCACCAACAAGATCAGCCAAGTCAACATTAGCTCCCTCATCATCGACAGCTTGTAAAAACCATTGCCATATTAAATCAACATATTTGGCTAGGGAATCATGAGTACCCAGCACAAAGAATCTCTCAGCCTCGTAGTTATGTTGACCTTCTAATAACTTCAAAGCCATCACATTGTGTAAATACGGGTCACCAAACTTGTATGAACTAAACTTGATGGACCAATTGTTCATCCCTGTAATTACATCCTTCACATTGGGTTCCAGTGGGTCGACAAGAACCAACAGTGAAATCAATCTGCCAACAGCAGCGTCATCGACTTTGATATCAGCAACATCATAAACCTCTAACAAGTAAAAAATTAGGTCAGTACCTGAACCACCTTGCTTGACCTTTAACAATAAAGATGCACCTTGAGAGATTAATTCAATAGCAAGGTCATACGATTTGCTTCTAACGTATCTGTTAGCAATAGTCCGCAACGTCTGGTGCGCCTCATAATAATCACCAGCTTCAAGCTTCGCTTGAAATCTTTGAAGCGTCTTGGCCAGCTTCACCTGCAGCAATTGATCCTTCCTGTCCATTTCTGCTCGAATCGACGTTTTTATATGGTTCTAGTTGTATATTATTATCTAACACATAGTAAGAGTAAAGGTGTTGATGAAATTTCATGTTGAGAAATTCGCTCTGTGTATCTCTCAAAAATAACAAGCGTGTCCATTTAATAAATCAAATAAACGACTGACAAGAACAAAACAAAACAAAACATAAAGCCTTACAAAACACCAAAGGTGCCAATTAGTGAAATGTCAGAGGAATCACATGCTGCTATTCAACTGATTAACGAAAATAAGGAGTTCTCTCATTCCCTGATTCCGTACTTCAACAAATGTTTAGGTCAGAGAGATATTGACCAAAACTACCACGTTATCTCCGTCTTTGGTTCCCAATCAAGTGGGAAATCGACCCTCTTGAACATTTTATTCAACACGAAGTTTGATACAATGGATGCTCAAAATAGACGGCAACAGACGACAAAGGGTATCTGGTTATCCCATACCAAGGATGTGAACACCACAGAATCCGCAACTCAGGATGCTAACTCAGACATCTTTGTGCTTGATGTAGAAGGTTCGGATGGTGCTGAACGTGGTGAGGACCAAGATTTTGAAAGAAAGGCAGCTCTTTTTGCCATCTCTGTCTCTGAGGTCCTAATTATTAACTTGTGGGAACAACAGATCGGGTTGTACCAAGGTAACAATATGGGTTTGTTAAAGACTGTCTTTGAAGTCAATTTGTCCCTATTTGGGAAGCATGCTCCAGCTGAGGGTTCCAAGAGACACAAAGTCTTATTATTGTTTGTCATTAGAGACCATATCGGTGTCACACCAATAAGTAGCCTAAGTGAAACTCTAATCACCGAATTAGAAAAGGTTTGGAGTGAATTGAGTAAACCTGTAAACTGTGAAGGCACTACCATTTACGATTTCTTTGACTTGAAGTTTGTTGGCCTAAACCACAAGGTCTTAAGAGCTGATGAATTTTTAAAGGATGTCAAGAAGTTAGGTGACAATTTTACCATAAAGGATAGTGAGGGCTATTATTTCAAACCACACTATCACCATATGCTACCATTAGATGGTTGGAGTATGTATGCTGAAAACTGTTGGGATCAAATCGAAAATAACAAGGACTTGGATTTGCCAACTCAACAGATCCTGGTATCAAGGTTTAAGACAGATGAGATTATGAAGGAAATTATTGAAGAACATTTTGTCGGGTTTGATGAAAAGGCTAAGTCATTGGTCTGTGATAAGAAAGCTTTGATCCCATTCTTGGATGAGATTAAGAACAAGTGTCTTAACGAGTATGACGAATTAGCAGCACGTTACCAAAAGGTTGTTTATTTGGAAAATAGAAAGAACTTAATTTTGAAGATTAATGAGAGGTTTTTGGAGAAGATTGAAAGCTGCGTCACTGCACTAATAGATCATTTATTTGCAGAATTAAGGAAATCAATTAAGAGCAACGAAAAGAAATTGCCTTTTATTGAACTGTTAAGAAAAAGCATTGATACAATGACCAATAACTTCAATTCCACTATAGCCGAATTTAAGGAAAAGGAACTACTTGAAGATTCGAATGTTTCTTTGAATACTAAATTCGATGATCGTGTTAAGTTAGAGTCCGCAGAATTACGTGATGTTCAAGTGAAATCGATCATTTCCCAATTTAAGAAGAATATAACTTATGAAATCAAGGATAAAATCATTTCCCTTCTATCTAACCCAACACCGGATGTCTGGGATAAGATCAGAAGTTTCTTTAATGATCAAATGAGCAAAGACTTAGAGGAATACGCTACAGATATTGCAAATGAGTATGATTTCCAAGTCGGTTTAAGCAAGGATCAAAATGAGTTAACGTATAAGAGGCTACGTTACATTGCGTGGTCAATCTTAAATAACACAATTCATGATTATTTAAACGAAGACACAATTGTCAGTAACTTAAGGGACCGATTTGAAAACTCTTTTAGATATGATGAGAATGATGCCCCTATACTTTGGAAGAACGAAGAACAAGTTGATGAATTGTTCAAGGTTGCTAGAGATCGTGCTTTGGAAATATTCGATCTGTTCTGTGTTGCCAGAACATCTGATGGTATAGAGATTGTCCCAGATATTAAGGCAGATGATATCGATTACGAGGATGAAACTGAAATTTATCCAATGGATAGATTTTCTAATATTCTAAACGAGCTACAAAAGGAAAAGGTTATGAGACTATTCAAGAGACAAATTAATATATCCGTTATCGATGCAAAGAGAGCAACTATTAGAACCACCACACATATTCCAGTTTGGATATACATCTTATTGGTGGTTTTGGGTTGGAACGAATTTATGATGGTTCTTAAGAACCCATTATTTGTTACATTATTATTAATATGTTCTGTAGCATTCTATTTCATCCATAAGTTTGATTTATGGGGACCTGTATTGAGCGTTGCCCAAACGGCAGTTGGCGAAACTAGAAGTACCATAAAGGATAAATTAAGAACTTTTGTGCTAGATGAGAATGAATTGAGAGATCATCAAAAGAAAACAAAGGAGCCAGAGACATTTGAAATGAACGAAAACAAGGGTGATAGTGACTAGTTTTAAACTCCGTATTTATACATATATTGAAATATTTAACTTAATTGATATTAGTTAGCATCTACTTATTAGATTATTCCATTCTTGGAATAGTAATTCCAGTTGTTGATTCTCCCCATTGCTACGTTTTACAAAGAGATGTTCTAAGATAGTTTGCCAAAATTGCTTAAAAACTTCTAAGTTGGATTTTGTTTCTGGAATGATAACTAACGAACTCGGTAAATTTTTCCAATCAAACTGTTTTATTTTACTGTTTCTGAAATATTCAGAAAACACAGACGCCCAATGTTCATAGAAGCAATTCGATGCATCCTTCAAATCAGAGAGTTTTTCAGGCTTAAATTCAATATACTGGAGGTCATCTCCGTATTCATATGCCATCGCATGGTTAATCGCCTCAATAATCATTTTCTGGACTTCATCGTATATGTATTGCGTAACTTCATAAAAGTCTAAAGCAGGCTGTTCTGTTACTTGATTGTTCGCCATCGGTAATAGAATATGCTGAGTATTAAGGCTATAAATATTTGGTTCTTGGTAACCCGCATTCATATGTTGTGAATTTCTTGTAATATTCGAACTGGAAAATGAAGCGTCATTATTATTGAGATGGTTGCCTCCAAATCTTAATAGACTCTCCTCATAAGCGGTTCTCGAAATGAGCTCCCCTGTCATTCCCTTTCTGTATGAAACGGTAAGTATGTCTTCTGTGATAGCTTTCATGCACAAATTTTTGTCATTAGAGAGTAATATCACAAAACATTCTAACTTCTCCTTGAAATATAGGCAGCAATCCAATATTGCATCGTCCTTGACACAATTTGGATTTATCCTCTGTCTAAGCTTCTGACCCATCACGCCGGAATTTAAATTGGCAAGGTGCTTATAAATCCAATTGTTACCCCATCTTGCTAGGTCCGCTATGCTTTCTATTTTCTTATTATCATTCTCCACTATCTCAACTTCTTTATTTGAGTTCTTTAAGCCATCTAATTCCCTTACAGTATATTTGGGAATCACTATTAAGTGGTTGAATTGCGAGAATAATGATCTAATGGACTCCAATGTGTTTAGATGAGATATAATAAAATTAGTATCTACAACAAAAACAGTCTGTCGCCTGGTTGGAACCCCAAAACTGCTAGTTGAACCAATTATGTGATCAGGTTCGTTATTTGTGAAAGTGGGTTGTTTTAACCTTTCGTTGGAAAGATATTCAGAGACTTTTTCAACGTTCTGTGCGTTGTCCAATTCCATCATCTGTATATCCTCATCCATATCCACTAAAGTTTCACTTGGTGTGGTTTTATGGAATATTGGTTCATGCACCTCAGTTTTCGTAGGTACTCCATTCAAAGTCGATAACGAGACTCCGTTGCCCAGCTTAGCCTCGATCTCATCATCTAAATCTTTTAGTGTATATTTCCTTGTGGATTTCTTATTTTTATAATATTGCTGTCTATGTTCGTCAGACTTGGTACGATGAATTGAATCTAATGGCATTACTCCATACCGCGATTTCAACTTTTGATGTTATTGAGATATTGAAATAGGTTTTTTTTCATATATCATCACAAATACCGCTATTAAAGACAAAGCGATTTTTCGATTGTTAAATATAAGATGTCATTTGTATTTGCTTATTTATTTAATTAGGATGCGTTATCGCCCATACTATATCACCAAGGAGTAATGATTTAGATGCTATCTGTTCTTGTGGTATCACTTGCAGACAACATACTATCATTCGCTCCAGGATTCCTTCAGGTAAAAGGAATTCGGTGAGCGAGATACCTTCTAAGAACATATTTGATAATGCTATCAATGCGTCTCTAGTCAACGGTGGTAATGGCTTATAAATTACAATTTCGCCATCAATGGCTTCCAATTTTGAAAATGAGTGCACTTCAAGTAGGAGAGGAGATCTTTTCTCTAATATGGTCCAAAGTTCAATAAATCTCTTGGTAATGAAGTCACCAGCATAATGAATCATCACCTGTATTAATTCGCACGCAGGTTTTGCTATTGAAAAGTCTTTATCCAGACATGATTCAACTGTAGAATCCCATGATTGTGCAATCTGGGGTAGAAGTGAATTATACTGTGTAGCTAATAAAGGAATAATGAGTTTGTTAACATCTAAGATCTGCACCCTTAAAGGTTTAGAATTATGTTTCAATAATCTATCACCGTACGCTAAAATTTGAAGTAGAATCCTGTATGATGCAACTGGAATTGGAGAAATCCATACTTCTTCGTCTTTTGCATCAATCTGAGGATCCTCGTCATCATCATCGCTATCGGTATCAATATCCTCCTCCTTTTGAACTTCTTGGACTTCATTTATCTTCCTGTCGAAATATTCTTGAAAATTCTTTGGTTCATTCACATAGAACTCTAAATCCTTGTTATTATCGCCTTTCAAAAGCTCATTAGTAGCATGTTCTTTATCTAATACACTCAATAACTGTTCGATACTGGTCATACCCCAAGGAGCGTATGTACTCTTCACAATATGTTCATCACCAAGTTTTAAAGTTTCCTCCGTAACAAAGGTGGCCTTCATCTCAATAACAATAACCTTAAATAGTTGGAAAAATTGCAAACACAGATCTGCATAGCCATGATAGTAATCCAACAACTTGAACAAAGTTTCAATTACATCGGAAAACGATGCAATTGTTTCATATCCTGAAAGTTTACAAATCACCATTAGAACTGTGCTAACACGTTCTGTCATTCCAGAATTTAACCTTGTAGAAATGGAATCGACGAGATAATCAATATTATCCTGGATCAAAGATTTGACACTTCCACTGTATAATTCATTAGCTATTGTTGTTGAACAAGACTGTGCAACCTGGCGTACAAGTGGAGATGATGATGCAAGGTTGTCAATTACAATGTATAAGTAATCAATTAATTCTGTTGCAAAATCATCTTTCATTATCGTGCAAACAGTTTCAATAGCTGAAATGGAAGTGCATATGGCAGATTCTTGTTGTCTTGTCATATTAGAGCCCTCTGTAGCAATTTGTACTTCTTGGATCAGATCATTACAAAACTCAAGTAACGTATAGCAAGATTCACATGGGTCATTTGTAGTATCCAGATCTAAGAAATCATCAACAATATCTGTTTGTGTATTTGTACCTTTGATTAACCATGTTGAAATCCACAAGGCAGTCGTCTTTCTAGTAAGTGAAACATTAGTCTGTTCAGAAAGAAATCTTCCTATAAACCTGTCAGATGATAATTTCTTACCAAGCTTCATTATTAATATAGATAAGTTGGTAGACATTTGTTTTGACAATTTATCAAATAACAAGACGTTCTGTGGCTTTGATTGGACAATATTGAAAACATCTGAAATGACAACATTACTTGATTGTTCTATAATTTTACTCTTCTGAGTATTCAACATTACCTGTCTATCCTTACTTGATTCTAACCCATCTAACAAGTTCTCTATAATTGATTCAACTATATTCTCATCATCTTTCCCTGTGTAAACTTTGTCTAAAGCGTAATTCAAAGTCCCAATTTTCCCGTCTTCATCAAACTGTATGATATTCGACAAGTTTGCTATATCAGTCTCTACTAAATCTCTAACTGTTCCAGAGTGATCCATTAACTGATAATTAGGATCTTCTCGTAAATTCAACAAAGTGCCCACCAAAATCTCTTCACAGTTCCATAAACTAATAACAGATTTCTTTATCAACTCAGAAACAAACTTAGCCAGGGCATTATTGATTTCGGTTGTGTTTCTCCTTAACAATCTTGGGATAAATGCGTCAAATGCTTGCCTAACTTGCCCAGATGTTGCCTGTAACCATTTCTCTTCCCTATGTACCTTATTAGAGCTGGGTATAATAATAATAGAGCCGTTGTTAAATTCCTTGAGTTCACCATGGGAAACGATATCCTTCACATCACGTATGGTGCCTCTCGTTACTCCTAATTCCAAATCATTATAGACCTTGCAGAGCAAGCTTCCTAACACCCTCAGAGAATGACCTACAATATGAGCAGATACTGTACGACCAGGTAAACAGAGTAATTTCGTAAGCGCTGAGACTATGCCTGGTAAGATATAGGACAACGTTTCACCACTGAGGAGAGTGCAAATAATCGTTAAAGATTTAAGAATATTCTCTTGAATACTTGCTGGTGTACCTGCTAAAATTCCCAATTGTACGGTGATTGAATGGGCCAATGGTGGTAATAGTTCTTCTTTGAAGAATGTTGTTGCATACGTTTGATTCGATAAAGACGTCAAGAATTGTAATATCGTAAACGTAGCTGTGTGCTTGAAAGCATTAGACATGTCTATAAATTTCGTACTTAATTCGTTTGGGTTTATTAAGTATGTTATGATTGGGAATAATTGGGTGGCAAGTTGGCTCGGCAGTGTTCCAGTTTCACACCAACATAGTCTCAAAAGGTTCGATATAATCAGGAGTACATACTGAGTTTGACTGGGGCCCAGCGATTCTTGTTTCAACAGACTTCCAATAGGTACGAATATGTAATCTGCAAAGTTTTGTGTTAAGGGTTCATCACTGCTCAGTTTTGATAACTTTTCTTCAACCACTCTTAGGGCATTTAGCAAGGGAACCGAGTTTGGATCAAAAGTTTCCCTTGGTAGAAAAGCCAGCCTTGACAGATCTATACATGACTGTCTCAACTCCTGGAATATAGACGTATTGGACATATGCTGTGCTTTTGTCATATGTTAATCTCTATAATACAAGCATCGGCTCTTGAAAAAATATTGGATCTTTGTCCAAAGATACATATAGACTAAAAGCAAATCTTGAATGTAAATTTAGTTTTAGATTAAAATATAAATATATAGATCCTGAAATATAAATAGCATAAATAATGAGGGCAAATTCACTTTACCTCAAGACTAGCTTTAAAATCAACTTCCATAATACAAAAATTACTGATTAAAATTAATTCCAACTCCCATGTGGTAGGCTCCTCATTATCGCGTAACCATAATAATCAGCTGTTTGAAGAACCAATAAAAATTAGATGACTTCAATCATCCAATTTATTCTTCAAATAACAAATTAAATTAGAGACAATAAAGATAGATACACACGGCCTGAAATCCATGTTAATTAAAAGGAGTAAAATAGCCTAAGTTGATTCCATTTGAAAAGCATATAAGAGGCACTCAATTGGAAAGTGCGAAGAGTACATTCATGTCATCTAGAACCAGAAGCAAAAGTTTAATAAAATAAAATAAAAGTTAACATCAGCAAAAAAAAACACTAAGTTAGGAAAATGGTGATATAATAAGACATTTAAGAGAGAAAAAAAGTTTCAACTTCTAGGCTCGATATCTTAACGTAAACGACGGGCTTCACGTTCGGATTCCATTAAGACTAAGATGTCGTTTTCTCTGACTGGACCCTTGACGTTTCTGACAATGGTTCTGGAAGTGTCTTCTAAGAATTCGACACGAACTTGGGTGACACCACCACGAGAACCGGTACGGCCTAAGACCTTGATGACTTTAGCTAGAGTAACTGGGGTTTTGGAGTCCATATTGCTTGATTGATTGATGGTTGGTGCTTCTTGCTAATAGTTTACAAAGTGGAGGAAAGAAATACGAGAGAAAGACTTTTTTTTTTCTGTTGGCGACAAAAGTGAAAAATTCCTAAAAATCAAAAAAGTTGCGTCTGTAATTTTGTACGAACTCGCAAATTTTTTATCTTTAGTGATTAAATCAGTGTGTCAATCTTAGTGATTAGGTGACAATGACCAAGGTAATCCAAGATACAGATAGCACACATGTCCTCCATTGAAGAATTAACTGCTCAATTCAGTGCCATTGGTTTTGAGGAGCCAAAGGTGAAAGAGATTACTAAAAACAAGAAGGTCTCCGAGTCTCTGGCTACTTTGATCAATGAAACCCCAGCCGGTTACAAATGGAACAAATCCACTAGAGCCTTAATTCATAACTTAGCTTCTCTTATCAAGGGTGCCGAACTTCCAAACTCTGCCATAATTGTCCAAGGTATCGCTAATGAAGACTTGAAGACTGCCCTTCAAGTCTCAGCCGCCTTCAAGTACGTCAAGGCTAACCCAACCGCCACCGCTGAAGAAATGAATGAAAATTCTGGTGTTGGTATTGAAATCACTGAGGATCAAGTCCGTGAAACGGTTGCGAAGTATATCCAAGACAACTTGACTGAAATCTCCGAACAACGTTACAAGATGGTTCCTGGTATCTTCGCTAACATCAAGATGATGCCATCCTTAAAGTGGGCTGAACCACGTCTATTTAAGCCAATCATTGATGAAGAAATTTTAAAGGTTTTAGGTCCAAAGGATGAAAGAGATCTTGTCAAGAAGAAGAAAACCCCAGCCAAGAAGAATGACAAGGCCAAATCTGATAAGCACGAAGAAGCTTTTGAAAATAAGAGAACTATGTTCAATGAGGGTTTCTTAGGTGATTTACACAAGGTTGGTGAAAATCCACAAGCTTACCCAGAACTGATGGTTGAACATTTAAAGGCCACCGGTGGCAAGGTCCGTACTAGATTCCCACCTGAACCAAACGGTTACTTACACATTGGTCACTCTAAGGCCATTATGGTTAACTTCGGTTATGCCAAATATCACGACGGCGTCTGTTACTTAAGATTTGATGATACTAACCCAGAAGCCGAAGCCCCTGAATATTTCGAAAGTATCAAAAGAATGGTTAGTTGGTTAGGTTTCACCCCATGGAAGATTACTTACTCTAGTGACTACTTTGATAAATTATACGAATTAGCAGAAGTCTTAATTAACAATGGTAAGGGTTACGTTTGTAAGTGTACCAGTGAAGAAATTAAGAGAGGTCGTGGTATTAGAGAAGATGGTACCCCAGGTGGTGAAAGACATGCATGTAAGCACCGTGACCAACCAATTGAAGAAAACTTAAAGGAATTCAGATTAATGAAGGATGGTCATTATAGACCAGGCCAAGCTATCTTAAGAATGAAACAAGATTTAGAGTCCCCATCTCCACAAATGTGGGATTTAATCGCTTACAGAGTCTTAGATGCTCCACATCCAAGAACCGGTGATAAATGGAAAATTTACCCAACTTATGACTTCACTCACTGTTTGGTCGATTCTTTCGAAAATATTACACATTCCTTATGTACCACTGAATTCTACTTATCCAGAGAAAGTTACGAATGGTTATGTGACCAAGTTCATGTCTTCAGACCAGCTCAAAGAGAATATGGTCGTTTGAATATTACTGGTACTATTCTTTCCAAAAGAAAGATTGCGAAGCTAGTCGAGGAAAAGCATGTTAGAGGTTGGGATGATCCAAGATTATTTACTTTAGAAGCTATCCGTAGACGTGGTATCCCACCTGGCGCTATATTATCTTTCATCAATACATTAGGTGTCACCACATCTGATACAAACATTCAAGTTGTCAGATTCGAAAGTGCTATTAGACACTACTTGGAAGATACTACTCCAAGATTAATGTTCATTCTAGATCCAGTTGAAGTTGTTGTTGACAACGTCCCAGAAAATTACGAAGAGTTAGTCAGCATCCCATACAGAGCCGGTACTCCAAAGTTCGGTGACAGAACTGTACCATTCACTAAGAGATTTTACATTGAAAGATCTGATTTCTCCGAAATCACAGACGATAAAGAATTCTTTAGATTAACTCCAAACCAAGATGTTGGTTTAGTTAAAGTCCCACACACTGTTTCCTTCAGTAGCATAGAGAAGGACGCTACTGGTAAAATCACAAAGATTCATGTTAACTACAATAACGAAGCTACAGATGCTAAGCCAAAGAAGCCAAAGACTTACATCCAATGGGTTCCAATCTCTTCTAAGTACAACTCACCAACCAAGATTGCTGAAACCAGAGTCTACAATCAATTATTCAACTCCGAAAACCCATCTGGTCATCCAGAAGGTTTCCTAAAGGATATCAATCCAAACAGTGAAGTTATTTACACTGAATCTGTTGTTGAACATAATTTCCACGAAGTTATCAAGGGTGCTCCTTGGGTTGTTGATTCAGTTAAGGACTCTGAATTTTACGTTGAAGAAGACAAGAACAGCAAGGAAATCTGTAGATTTCAAGGCATGAGAGTCGGTTACTTCACCATGGATAGAGAAAGTACCGATGATAAGGTCATCTTAAACAGGATTGTCAGTTTGAAGGATAATTCATCTAAATAAGTAACATTGTATTTGTAATTTCAAAATAAATTTATACTTTAACATATACTAATTATCCCGCAATGAAAAAAATAGTACGTTTTGTGAGTTTGTGAAAAGAGCTCAGCGGTTAGTATCAACTAACATAGGAAAGCGATGAATATAGACAGAGAGCAAGTAAAGAGAGGAATAGAAGGGAATGGTTGGAATAGTGCAGCATTGGATAACTTTGAGATGGAATTGGCTAGGTTTAGGATAGAAGAGCTGGAAGATGCACGTCGTTTTGAAGCACAGCTGGATGCTCAAGTTATAGCTCAAAGGAGTACATTTTACAATGAGAACATCGAAAAATCAGTTAGAAGATCGGATGTGGGTAAAGTCCCTGAGGAATGCCAAATGGCACAGTCTCAACCAAATGAAGCTCGTAAAGACCCTGTACGTAAACATCGAATTCGGTTTTGGCTAAATCGATGAGATTTAAAAATATTCCGTGAAATCTAAATTGCCTAAATATAAAAATGTATAAAATTTAAAACATCGAATCGAATGCTGTATCGATATATTCGCCATTTCTCAAAAGGGTCTTTACCAATCCAGATAGGACCTCGACTTGCATAGTCTCCAGTGGAAATTTTTCCCCATCAACCGAAAAGATAGTATCCTTAACTCTTGGAATCAATCTATATGCTGTCAATTTTGAATGTATGACTTCTGGTTGTAAAACATGAGAACCCTTATCTAAGGAAAGAAGAATTGGTGTCATCCTCTTCAGAGGCGTTCTACTGTCTGTAATCACAAGATCAAATGTGCCGTCAGCTGGTAATGCAGCTGGAAAGAATTTAGTATCGGCAGCCATGTATGGCATTTTGCCAGTATAGAATATTTGTAAGTTTTCAGTGATCTCAGAATCCAATTTTTCCCAATCTGAAGGGATATCCTGTGTTAATGTATATTTGAGTTCAAAATTGGAGTCTGAAAGGTCGTGGTCTGTTGGTTCTGGTATCTGTATCTGTGAGTTTGAGTGTTCTGATATTACAGTTGATTGACGATCGAACATTAGGGATCCCTTTTGCTTATGTTCCGTGTAATGTACTTTTAATTCATGTTTGCTTTTTGCAGCATATTTCACGTAAACGTCACAAGGGTACTTCTTACCCTGAAGAACGGTGAATGCAACACCTAGATTGAATCTTGATGGACCCATCCATCGAATAAATTCAGTATTGATATCGGACTCAGCAATGACACCATACGTTTGACTTAGGAAGGACAATCTTGGCGATTCATTGACATAGGAAGCCTGTGAGCAACACATGACGTCAATTCTCGATTCGATAGACTTGACTAAACACAAAGCAGAATATGAAGGATTAGCGGTCCAATGGCAAGAGATACTCATGGCATTACCCGATCCACAAGGCAGTTGAGTAATAGTCAACTTGTTAAATGCCTCTGTACGGTCTTCTCTTCTAAATAAACCATTAATAATTTCGTTTGGAATACCGTCACCAGAGGCACACGCAATTGTATCATATTTGTTTATGTCAAGATTCTTGGCAATATCGATTGCATGTTGAGAATACTCCGTATATATGATCTCCACGGAGCAATCCGTGGCCTCCAATATTGGCTGACATTTCTTTTCATACAACCTCTTAGCAGATCCCTTCCCGCCATATGGGTTAATGACGACCAGGATGTGCTTATCTCTTCTGACACCCTTGAAACTTCTCTCTAATATTGTTTCCACAACATTATCGTTCCCCATGTAATCTATCGATAATTTGAGTCTCTTTGGCACAATATCGTCCTTTTGTGGCACGACAAAGGTCACTTCAATAGCGTATTGTGTGTCCCCAAAGGATCCCACAAGGTTCTCCTTTGAAGAAACACTATGATCATCGGAAGCCGCATCTAGAGATTTAGCATTCAATATACGACTATATGGTATGGTCATATTTATAGGCAGTAAGCCGTTCACATCCACATCTTCATCGAAACATGTCAAACAGGCCATGCTGGATGATCCAGAACTAGATGTCTTTTCGGAGTTGACATAAGCGGTGGAGGTCTGGGACTTTATCAAAATACCATCATCCGTAAGCAGCGCACGGGTATAGTTATTTGGGACTGTCATATTGCAATATGTGGATATTCTTGTTGAAATAGTAATGATATATAAAGAAAAAAGTATGTGGTAACTTTTCACTTTTCATATATCTCTTAGAGAAAACGCGAATCAATATCATTCAGGGTCTTTTTTTTTTTTTCGGATATAGGATTTTATCAACTGATTTGTTTACCATCCAAGTAAGATTGTTTAGAGACACAAGAAATAGACAAGATATGGCTAACTACAGGGATTCGTACTTCCAGTACCAGCATTTTGCTGAGTCGCACCATATTCTGTATCACCAATGGAAAGACGATGAGGAGTTACCCATGCCTGATAAGGATGACAAGTATTGGGATTTCTTCAATGATGACGACGACTGGGAGATCTTCAA
This sequence comes from Jamesozyma jinghongensis, assembly GCA_030572895.1. Taxonomy (NCBI): domain Eukaryota; kingdom Fungi; phylum Ascomycota; class Saccharomycetes; order Saccharomycetales; family Saccharomycetaceae; genus Jamesozyma; species Jamesozyma jinghongensis. The sequence continues at coordinate 44,392 of JAJMCG010000086.1, forward strand.
CTCAGGAAAGCTCACAATCGAGAGTAACGGGAATATGATTTATAATAATGCTGAGGATGGGATTGTTGGGTCCCTTTTTGATAGGAAGACTATGGATGCCATTGTAAAGAGTGTCAATGACTGGAGTGAGGGATTCCCTGATTTCAAGGAGCAGCAGAATTCATAGGTGTATGTGAATGAAAACGTACAACAATAGCATAGCATGGTATGTAATTTAATACATACATATTTATATTCATAGTCAGGCCGGTTGTCATTATACTTGATACATAAGAGGGCATCACAAAAATAAAGGTACGTCACTAATAAAAAAAACAAAAAGGTATAGAAATACATATATATATATGTGAGTTTCAAGTTATATAAAAGTTTTATGGTTTATAGTTGATGTTTTTACAACTACTGGAAAACTAATAATGCCAAGTTATTATCTAGCCGCCTCTATTTTCATGGCATATCCTTCCATTGAACATGTACTAGAGGAGTCAGGACTTGATGTACATTCCTATGATAAAGAGGCCACCAACTTAGATGAGGTATCTATTTTGGAGTCAGAAACTGTATCCAATGATTGTTTTGATGATTATGATGGGTATGTGTACTTATGTGACTCAGTGGATGTAGAAAAATCAGCCGACTCTGCAGACATTGTGGATTCCGTTGATTCTAAAGGCTATAAGGGTTCCGTTGAAAAACCATGTGGTGATAATTCTGAGGAAAACTTGATTGAGAAGGAAAGTAATGATGTAAGTGAACTAAATGAAATAAAAGGGAAGATGACTTCTGAATAAATAAATTGCGAAATAGATTTTTGTGTGTCAGAAATGAACGTATAAGATTCCGGTAGATAACAATGGGTGAAGAAAGATATCCGAATGATAGAAAGAAGGTATTTACCAGAATTGAGAAGGATTTTCGAGAACAATTATATTGCTTATCGCAAAATATTCAAGAACAAATATATTGTTCGGATTAAATTATTCTGGAATATAAGGGAGGAGAATTACACATTTAACATAATTAGTTTGTAATTTCTCATTTATACATTTTTATATATATTTGACAAAAAACGAGAGATTAATTCTAAGATGTGTTCTTGTGGTTGAGCTTGGTTAGCAATATAACTAGACGGATTGTTAGTCATTTCAAACAGTGATTAATATACAGATAATCTTCCCTGTTTTTTTTTCTATCTAAAATATATAATATATAAGAAATGGAATTTAATAATCAATTCTTTACCATTTCCCTCACCTTATATAGTTTTCATTTGGACAGTGATTTATTCTTCACATATGAGACAATAACACCAAATGGTATCTGACGGAAATGGACATGAAACAACGATTACAACATGAAACAAAGGTTACAACATG
>JAJMCG010000087.1:0-45494 GCA_030572895.1 Jamesozyma jinghongensis
ATTATATAATTAATATTTATATATTTTAATTAAATATAATACTATATTTAAACTAATAAAAAAATTAATAGTTATATTTTATATAAATCTATAAAGAATTTTTTATTTAATAAGAAGTTAGTATTTATATTAATTAAAGTAATTAATTATAAATATAATAATTATATATATAATTAATAAATAAATAAATATATATATATATAATTAAATAATAAAATATATAAAATATATTATTAAATAATAATAACCCTATTTAATAATTTCTTTAATAAATAAATAAAGGAATAATTAAAAAATAAGGGATATAAAAAATATATAAATATATATATTATATATAATATATATATATTTATATAAAATATAAAGAATATATTAATATAAAAAAAATTAATAAATAATGACATTTAGAAAATCTAATGTATATTTAAATTTAGTAAATAGTTACTTAATTGATTCACCACAACCTTCATCAATTAATTATTGATGAAATATAGGTTCATTATTAGGATTATGTTTAGTTATTCAAATTGCTACAGGTATTTTTATAGCTATGCATTATTCATCTAATATTGAATTAGCTTTCAATTCAGTTGAACATATTATGAGAGATGTACAATCTGGTTGATTAATTAGATATACTCATGCTAATACAGCTAGTTTCTTCTTTATTGTTATGTATATTCATATTGGTAAAGGATTATATTATGGATCTTATAGAGCACCTAGAACTCTAGTATGAATTGTAGGAGTAATTATCTTTGTAGCTACAATGGCAGCAGCATTTTTAGGTTATTGTTGTGTATATGGGCAAATAAGTCATTGAGGTAATATAGATATCGCCTTAAATATATTTTATGTAATAATTATAATTTATATAATAACTTTAATAATTTTATTATATAATAAATATATCATTAATATTAAAGTTATTAATAGAAAAGAAATAAATAATAATGTAGGTCCATTAAATATAGATATTATATCAATTATTTATGGATCAATATTAGGAGATGGTCATGCTGAAAAAAGAAAAGGAGGTAAAGGAACAAGAATTCTATTTCAACAAGAATATATTCATAGTAATTATTTATATTATTTACATAGTTTATTAGCTAATTTAGGTTATTGTAATACTAATTTACCTAAAATTAAAACAAGATTAGGTAAAGGTGGTAAAATTAGACAATTATTAAGATTTAGTACATGAACTTATGAATCATTTAATTATGTATTTTTTGAATGATATCTATTAAAAGAATCAGGTAAAGGTTATATTAAAAAAATTCCTAAATCATTAGAATTATATTTAACTCCTTTAGCATTAGCTATTTGAATTATGGATGATGGTTGTAAATTAAATAAAGGTTTAAAATTAGCTACTTATTGTTTTACTTATGATGATGTATTATTCTTAACTAAATTATTATATAATAAATATAATATTAAAGCTACTATTCAAAAAGGTAATAAAGAAAATACACAATATATTATTTATGTATGAACAGAATCAATACCTCTTTTAGCTAAAATTGTATCACCATATATTATTCCAAGTATAAAATATAAATTAGGTAATTATTTATCATAAAATATATAGTATTATAATACCCATATGGTCCCCCCTCACAAGTGAAGGGACCACTGGGTTTATATTATAATGCAATATTATTGAAAACATGTCAAAATTATATTATTAAATAACAAGACAGTGGGTTATATATATATTATATAATCCCAACAGAATACACCAATAATAGGTATTATCATTGATAATATTTAATGTTTATTCGGAGAAAATTTATAATATTCCCCCCCCCCTCCCCTCTCCCCCTTATTTATAAGTGAAGGGATCAAGGGGGTTATTATAACACAAGGTTTAATAATAGTTTTTATTAAAAGTATAAATTATATTCCCAATATTACTTAAAATTAAATTAAGATAATATTGAGGAAAAACTAATAAAAATAATCACTCATAGTTTCTCCCTTTTATAAATGAATTATAAATGAATTATAAATGAATTATAAATGAATTATAAATGAATTATAAATGAATTATAAATGAATTATAAATGAATTATAAATGAATTATAAATAAAAAGGAGGGATATATAAGGGAATGATAAATATTATTAAATACATGATTTTATCTATGTTAATAAATAAATTTATTATTATAATAATTATATAATAATAATAAATAGATAACTTTTTTTTTCTTGGCACTAGTAATTACTAACTTATTCTCAGCTATTCCATTTGTAGGTAAAGATATTGTATTATGATTATGAGGAGGGTTTAATATTGAGGACCCCTATTATAGTAATATAATATTAATAAAATCTGTTTTATGCTGGAAAATTTTCGTTATATTAATTGGTTACTATATTATTACATGATTTAATAGAAATAAAAATAATTTAATTTTCCTTGAGTTAGTCTCTAGTTGAAAATCCTTGGTTTTACCGAGAATAGTAAAAATATCAATTAAGAGAAAACAATCAGCAGTAATTAATAAATTATTAGTTATTCAGAGACTTAATAGAAATTTATCAATTGATAATTCTATTATTTATGATAAAAATCATAAATTAAACACAGATAATCCTATTTATGCTTATTTAGTTGGTTTAATTGAAGGAGATGGTTGAATTAATATTTCTAAAAAAGGTAAATATTTAATATATGAATTAGGTATTGAATTAAATATTAGAGATATTAAATTAATACATAAAATTAAAAATATTTTAGGAGTAGGTCTAATTATACTTAGAAAAAGAAAAAGACAAAATGGTCTATATAGTGAAATAGTAATTTATAGAATTAGAAATAAAAATCATTTAAAAAATATTATTATTCCTATTTTTGATAAATATAGTATATTAACTAATAAACAATATGATTATTTATATTTTAGAGAAAATTTATTAAATGATATTAAATATTATGATAAATTAACACTATATATTAGACCTAATAAAAATATTAATACAGTAGAAGATATTTTAAATAAAGATTATTTACCTTATTGATTAATTGGTTTTATTGAAGCTGAAGCTAATTTTTCAATTTATACACTTCTACAAACAAATTATAAAATAGCTAGTTTTGAAATTAGTCAAACTAATAATTTAGAAGTTATAGAAGCAGTAAAAATTTATTTAAATATTTCTCAAAATATTTATCTAGATAAACTTAATAATAGTAGAATAACACTAAAAAAAATTAGTAATATTTGTAATATTATTAAATTTATAAAAAATAATCCTATTAAATTATTAGGTTATAAAAAATTACAATATATTTTATTCTTAAAAGAATTAAGACTAATGTCTAATTATACTAATTATATAAATATCCCACAAAAATATTAATTTAACTTTTTTCTATCCCCCCCCTCCCCTATCTTAGTTTAATCTTAGTAAAATTTTTGTTTAATCATTGTTTAATCATTGTTTAATCATTGTTTAATCATTTAGGGTATATAGGGGGGGGGTAAAAATAACATAATTTCAATTATATATTAAATAAATAAACATAAAGGATTAAGATATAGTCCGAACAATATAGTGATATATTGAATTATATATAAAAAATATATAGATTAACATAAAAAGCTCAGTAAATAATCCTACAATTCAAAGATTTTTTGCTTTACATTACTTAGTACCATTTATTATTGCAGCTTTAGTAATTATGCATTTTATGGCATTACATGTTCATGGTTCATCAAATCCTTTAGGTATTACAGGTAATTTAGATAGATTACCAATGCATGGATATTTTGTATTTAAAGATTTAATTACAGTATTTGTATTATTAATTGCATTATCTTTATTTGTATTCTATTCTCCTAATACATTAGGTCATAAAGGGGTGGCCTTTACTATTTTAATAATAGTAATAATTTGTGCTATTTGCTGGAAAATGAAATATAATAAAACTATAACAATTAAATATTTCCTACGACCCTTTTACAAGTAAAGGGGATCGCAGGGTTAATTATATAAGTAATTTTATTAAAAATTCCAATATAGTAAAAATTTATTATAATAATAATCATAATCAGCAGGAAATTAATAATAATTTTAATTATTTTATAAATTCCTCAGAGACTACACGCACACATAAAAAAAATATAATAAAAAATAATAACCATTTATTAAATCAATTTATAAATTATACTCTATTAATTAATTATAATAATAATAATAACCCGGCGGTCCCTTCACAAGTGAAGGGAACCGCAGGGAATATTAAATTTAACCAATGATTAGCTGGTTTAATTGACGGTGATGGTTATTTTGGTATTATTAAAAATAAATATATTTCATGTGAAATTCTTGTAGGTATTGAAGATGAATCAATATTAAAAGAAATTAAAAATAAATTTGGTGGTTCTATTAAATTAAGAACAGGTGTAAAAGCTATTAGATATAGATTACAAAATAGACCAGCTTTATATAAATTAGTTATAGCTATTAATGGTAATATTAGAAATACTAAAAGATTACCACAATTTAATAAAGTTTGTATTTTATTAGGTATTAATTTTATTGAACCAATTAAATTAACTAAAGATAATGCTTGATTTATAGGTTTTTTTGATGCTGATGGAACTATTAATTATTATTATCAGAATATAAATAATAGATCAAAAATAAGACCTCAATTAACTATTTCAGTTACTAATAAATATTTAAAAGATGTACAAGATTATTCACTTGTATTAGGTGGTAATATTTATTATGATAAATCACAAAATGGTTATTATAAATGATCAATTAATAATGAAGATTTACATATAATTTATTATAACTATCATATATTAAATCCATCAAAATCATATAAAGGTAAAAGATTATTTTTAATTAATAAATTTTATACTTTATATAATATAAAAGCTTATAAAGCACTTGTTAATTCCACATTATATAAATCATGATTAAATTTTGAAAATAAATGAAAAAACAATATTATTTAATATTGTTTTTTTATTATATACTTTTTTTTATGAAGATATAGTCCACTTTTATATTTATTATAAATATAAAGCACCCAGATAATTATATTCCGGGTAATGCCTTAGTACTACCTGCATCGATTGTTCCAGAATGATATTTATTACCATTCTATGCAATTTTAAGATCAATTCCTGATAAATTATTAGGAGTTATTCTTATGTTTGCAGCTATTTTAGTATTATTAGTATTACCTTTAACAGATAGAAGTGTTGTAAGAGGTAATACATTTAAAGTATTATCTAAATTCTTCTTCTTCTTATTTGTTTTTAATTTCATCTTATTAGGTAAAATTGGTGCCGAACACGTAGAAGTACCATTTGTATTAATGGGTCAAATTGCAACAGGATTATACTTTGCATATTTCTTAGTAATTGTACCAGTAATTTCAACTATTGAAAATGTATTATTCTATATTGGTATCCCAACTTCTAATACAAATTTAGAAAAAACTAATAAATAATATATTATTATTTTTAATAAATAATAAAAACAAAATATAAATTATTAATATTCTAATTAATTAATTAATTAATTAACTCTCAGCGTAATAAAAAATTTCCTTAACCTAAGGTAAGCCTAGGAGGATTAATTAATAAATTTACTTCCTTTTTTAATATTTAATTATAAAAAAAAAAGGTAAAGGATGAATAGTAAATTATATAATATTATAATATTATAATAATTAATAATATAAGTAATTAGATAAGTAATATGATGTAATTGGTTAACATTTTAGGGTCATGACCTAATTATATACGTTCAAATCGTATTATTGCTAATAATAATTATTAATAATATATATTATATAATGGAAAGTCAATATAGTAGATAATAAATATAAATAATAATATATATATATATATATATATTTGGAATTAAAATAACTACTATTATATTATATAATAAAATATTATAGTTATATATTATTCTTTTTCTCTTAATAAAACTAAAGGTATTATCTGAAGTAAATATAAGGGAATTATAAGATTAATAACTTAAAAATGCTTATATATAATATAGAATTATTAATAATTTAAAACAGATAGAAGCCAAAAGGTCAGGCGCTTTCTTTGGGAGAAAGACCTAGTTGGTTCGAGTCCATCCTATCTGATAATACTATTAATTATTTTTAATATAATATTTAATTATTTATAATATATATATATATATTTTAATGATTAAAAAATAATATATAATTTAATTATGTTTTAAATATTATTATATTATTTAATAATATTAGTCCCTCCCCCACCTAGCTTACTTTTGATATGTAGAACCTTAGACTATGCCGAGAGTTAATATTATTAGTTATAATTAAAATATAAAATACTATTTAATTTAATAATATTATTAATATATCTTTAAAATTTATTTTTAATTAAAATCTTTTAATTAATTATAAGTTATTATAAATAAATATTAATTTTATAAGTAATATAATAAGTCTATATTATTAAAAAAATAAATAATAATAAAATATTATATATAATTTATATTATTAATATATTATGAACATATATAAAAAAAATATAATAATAATTCTAAGAATCTTTTACTTGTAAAAAGTAAATAATAGTCCCCCTCCCCGTGCTTAAACTTGCTTCGGGTCAGGGGACCCTCGGTGTAGCCGGGAGTATTAAATATATAATATCATTTAATTTATAATAAATTAAATGTTTTTATCTTTCATTAACTAAATATATATATATATATATATATATATAAAATTAAAAATAGATATAAGATAATAATACTTATTATAATTAATTAAAAATAATTAATTAATTAATATAAAAAAATATATATAAAGTTAATAACTAAAAATATTATTTAAATTAATTAGATATATATATATATTTAATTGATAATAATAATATTTAATAAAAATAAAATAATAAATAAAATTAATGGTACAAAGATGATTATATTCAACAAATGCTAAAGATATTTCAATTTTATATTTCATATTAGCATTATTTAGTGGTATGGCAGGTACAGCTATGTCTATGATTATTAGATTAGAATTAGCAGCTCCTGGTGCTCAATATTTAAATGGTAATAACCAATTATTTAATGGTGCGCCTTACAGTGCATATTATTCGTTGTTATCTATAAAGATTACCGTATTACTAGTCATTTTATCAGTAATAAAATACGTAAACCATATAGCTAACTCAATTGGGGCCAACCTAATGGGGACAATAGCATGCTATAAAAAGGGAGTAATTAGTGCTTTCTGAGGTAAGTGTTACATGATTAGGTTAACGAACTTCTTACAAGTCTCTATCAGGATCACAATTTCCTCATATCATTTGGATAAGGTAAACTATGCTGAGATATTCTACATTAAGGTATTTCAGTTATGATTAGATAGTTTAGATAGCACAAGCAGTGTGAAGGAGATGAAGGATCTAAATAACACAAATGGATATATGAAAAGTAAGGGATTGGCTGAAAGGGGAAACTCTGGAGTCAACAGAGGTATCGTAGTATCGAACATTCAACCAAAATTGAACTATATACAAACTAGACAAATAAGTACAAGTAGTATATTAGAGAAGGATACCAGTACAAAGAATGTCAAAGAAATAAATACTTCGGATTTAAAAGAATTGACAAAATTACAAGAAGATAACATAAACAAGGACCATATAAATAAAAATTTAATATGTTTAATCAAAGACAAAGATATATTAATATTAGCATATGATAAAATTAAGAGTAAACCTGGAAATATAACAATGGGTACAACGGAAGAACTATTAGATGGTATTAACCATAAATATTTTAACAAATTGTCTAATGACTTGGGATCCGGAAGGTTTAAATTTCAACCTGTAAGAAGAGTGGAGATCCCTAAACCAAAAGGAGGAACAAGACCATTGAGTGTAGGTAGTCTTAGAGAAAAGATTGTGCAAGAAAATATGAGAATAGTATTAAATACTATCTTTGATAATAAAATATCAGAACACTCCCATGGATTCAGATCCAATCATAGTTGTCATACAGCCGTATGGGAAGTAAGAAATATATTTTCTAAAGTAAATTGATTCGTAGAAGTAGATTTAACAAAATGTTTCGATACTATTCCTCATAATTTAATTATACAAGAATTAAACAAATATATTGAAGATAAAGCATTTATAGACTTAGTATATAAATTATTAAGAGCAGGTTATATTGATGAAAAGGGTATATACCATAAAACAATGGTAGGAGTGCCACAAGGATCTGTGGTCAGCCCTTTATTAAGTAATATTGTTTTAAACTTAGTAGATACTTGAATATGTAACTATATAGAGGAATTTACTAAAGGTAAAACAAAAAAAATAACCAAAGAATATAAAAGAATTTCAAGATTATTAGAAAAAACACAATCATTTTCGAAGAGGATTAAGTTACAAAAAATTAGAAGAGCTACTACAATGCCATTTTTAATAAATGATCCCTCATTTAAAAGAATAAAATATGTAAGATATGCGGATGATATATTAATTGGAGTAATTGGGTCAAAACAAGATTGTATTATCGTTAAAGAGGAATTAAGTAAATACTTAAACTCATTAGGGTTAACTATAAATCAAGATAAGACGTTAATTACTTGTGCTAGTAAAACTCCAGCTAGATTCTTAGGGTATAATATTTCTGTTACACCTTATAGTAAAGAACCAACAGTAACCAAATACATAAAAAATGGTAATAAAATTAGATCAAGACATCCAACAAGAATCATTTTAAATGCTCCTATCACAGATATCGTTAATAAAATAATAATAAATGGTTTCAGTAGAAATTCTAAAACAGGTAGAGTAGGATTTCCTACAAGAGTAGGAAGATGAGTAATAGAGGAACCTAGACTAATTATTAACAACTTTTTAACTATTGGTTTTGGATTATTAAACTACTATAAATTAGCTACTAATTATAATACATTAAAACACAGATTATGATTCATATTATATTATTCATGTGTATTAACATTAGCAGGTAAATATAGAACCAAAACAATAAGCAAAACAATTAAAAAATTTGGTTTTGGATTAAAGTTTAAAGATGATAAAGGAAATATTATCGCAAAGTTTCCAAGGAATGTATTTGATAATATTAAAAATATTAAAAATCATGGAGACTATTTATATAGTAGTAACTTCTCTAATAAAGATCCTTTAGAATTCATTGAAATAATGAAATATAGATTACCTACAGTAAAAACTGCCTTAGGTAGAGCTTGTATTGTATGTAATAGTACAGAAAATATTGAAATACACCATATTAAGAAATTAGTAAGAGGTAAATTGATATTACAAGATTATATGAAAGGTAGAATAATTACAATTAACAGGAAACAAGTTCCTATATGTAAAAATTGTCATATTAAACATCATATAAATAATAAAAAATATGGTCTAGGAATATAATATCCTATTTGTAAAGTTTGTATGGAAAGCCGTATGATGGGAAACTATCACGTACGGTTTGGGATGGACTCTTCTATATATGATCAACATAGATAGATTTGTTACTTCATTTTTAGTAGCAGGACATGCTATTTTAATAATTTTCTTCTTAGTTATGCCAGCATTAATTAGTGGTTTTGGTAAGAAAATAAATAAAAATATAAATAATAAATTATATAATATAAATAATATAAATCCTATAGTCCCTTCACTTATGAAGGGTATTAGGGAGAATAATAAATTAAAATTTAATAAAGATAAATTAGGTCCTTATTTAGCTGGATTAATTGAAGGTGATGGTACTATTTATGTACCTTTAAAAGAACTAAAATCAACTAATAAACCTTCAATTGGTATTGCATTTAATAAAGATGATGAGCCATTAGCTATATATTTATCTAATTTATTAAATATTGGAAAAATTTATTCTAAAAAAGAATCAACTAAAATTAGTATTTGACAAATTCAAAAAATTGAAGATATTTATTTTATAATTACTTTAATTAATGGTTATTTTAGAACTCCTAAATATGAAGCATTAGTAAGATTAATTAATTGAATAAATAATTATATTGAAATTAATAAAGATTTAAAAAAAGATTTATTAAAATATCTAAATAATAAATTAATATTATATAATATTAATAAAAAATTAAATATTTTATCAATAATTAATAAAATTGATATTAAAGAATTAGATAATTCAAATTTAAATTCTAATAGTTGATTAGCTGGATTTAGTGATGCTGATAGTAATTTTTCAATTCAATTATATAAAAATAATAAAGTAAAAATATATTATAGAATTGAAGTTAGACAAAAATATCATAAAGAAGAAATAAGTATAACAAATAGTTATTATAATATTATAATAATAATTTCTAAAATATTTAATAGTAATTTATTAACTAGAGAAAGAAATTTAAAATTAAAAAATCAAATAAAAAATAAAACTTATTATTCATATATTATAGTAGTAAGTGGAAAAGATAATATATTATTAGTTAATAATTATTTTAATACTTATCCTTTATTATCTAGTAAATATATAAATTATAAAGATTGATCAAAATTATTATTATATGTAAATAAATATAATTCTTTTATTAATCCTGAATGTTATAAATTAGCTAAAGAAATTAGAATAAATTTTAATCTAACTAGAAAAAATTTTAATTGAAATCATTTAAAAAATAATTATTATTTATATTAAATCCATTATTATTATAAAAAATAATAAAAAAAAACAATTGCCGTTTTATATTTTAAGATATATTATTACGATATTACTATATTCTGGAAAGTCCTAAAGGTTTATATAATATTATACGATATTTATAAAAATTATAAAAATTATAATATATTTATAATAAATTAATTTGATTATAATATATTAAGTTAATATTGATAATTATAAACATAAATAATATGGATAATCAGCAGGCAACCAATATAATAATTATATATAAATTATATATATAATGATATTATTTAGTAGGAGCCTCAGAGACTACACGTAATATAACCATTTTATAATTAAAAATGGTTAAAGATATAGTCCAAATTATATAGAAATATATAATATAAAAGAATTATATGTTACCATTAATAATTGGTGCTACAGACATAAGCTTCCCAAGAATTAATGCTATTGGATTCTGATTATTACCAATGGCTTTAGTATGTTTAGTAACATCAACAATAGTAGAAGCAGGTGCAGGTACAGGTTGAACTGTATGAAAGATATGCAGTTATAAAATGTCATTCGATGCGTGAAAGACCTTAAATAATATATTTATTATTTATATATTAAATTACAATATATATAATTATTATAATGTAAAAACATTTAATATAATAGGTTTATATGCCAGTATTAATATAATAAAATTAATATTTCAGAGACTACATATGACAAAATTTTTAATTAATAATAATAAATATTATAGTACTAAAAAAATAAATCATTTAAATATAAATGAATGATTAGTAGGTATAACAGATGGTGATGGTAGTTTTAATATTAATACTAATATATTAAATAATAAAATACTATTTACATTTAAAATTTCTTTAATAAAAAATAATCTTCAATTATTAAATAAAATTAAAAATTATTTAAATGTTGGACAAGTAATTATTTCAAATCTTAGTAATATAAGTTCATATATTATTATAGATAATAAATCTTTATTAAATGTAATTATTCCTATTTTTGATAATTATCCATTATTAACAATAAAAAGATATAATTATTTAAAATTTAAAGAATGTTTAATAATTTATAAAAATAATAATTTATCATTTATTGATAAATTACTTATAATTAATAATATTAAAAATAATATACCTCTTAATATTTATATATCAGATGTATGAAATAATATAATAAAATTATTAATTAATAATAATAATATTCTTATTAATTCTATATCTATAATTATTGAATATATTAATAATAATTTAACTATTAATGATTATAAAAAAGTTATAACTAAATCTTGATTAATTGGATTTATTGAAACTAAAGGATCATTTTATATTCTTAAAAAAGATCTAAATAAATATATACATGGTTTTAAAATAATACTAAAATTAGATTATATTGTATTATATGGTATTAAATTAATATTAAATATTGATAGTACTATTAAATTAAAAAAAGAAACTAAATTATATTTATTAGATACACTAAAACAAAATAATATTATAATTATTATAGATTATTTTAAATATAATAATTATACTTCAATATTTTTAGGTTTAAAAAGTTTTGAATATAATATTTGAAGTAGAAGTTTAAGAAAAAAAAATATAAACTTATTAAAAATTCAAATAATAATAATAAAATATAATAAAAAAAATTAATTAATTAATTAAAAATTTAAGGTATAGTCCAAACAATATAGTAATATATTGAATATATATAATTATATAATTATATATAAATTGATATCCTCCATTATCTTCTATTCAAGCTCATTCAGGGCCTAGTGTTGATTTAGCTATTTTTGCATTACATTTAACATCAATTTCATCATTATTAGGTGCTATTAATTTCATTGTAACAACTTTAAATATAAGAACTAATGGTATAACAATACATAAATTACCTTTATTTGTATGAGCTATTTTTATTACAGCTTTCTTATTATTATTATCATTACCTGTTTTATCAGCTGGTGTTACAATGTTATTATTAGATAGAAATTTTAATACTTCATTCTTTGAAGTAGCAGGTGGAGGTGATCCAATCTTATTTCAACATTTATTCTAAATAATTAAGTATAAATAATAATAAATTATTATTATACTTATTTGGAAAAAAAAAAAATAATTAAACTTAAGTTTATATATTTAATTATATATCCCTTCATATTTATTCTTACTTGTAATAAAATGATAAGGATTATTAAATATAATAATATAATCAATAATTCTTTTATTAATAAAAAGTCCCTCCCTCTACGACTTTATATAGGGTCTAGGGACCTTTAGTTACGTCGGGAGAATTAATTAAAAAGATTAATATGTTATTTTTTTAGTATTATATAATAAATATATATAAAAAATATATATAAATATGCTTATTAATATTTATATATATATATATTAATATTAATATAATGCAACACTAATAGTACGGTTAAAAATTTCTCTAATCAAGACCGTTGATTAAATAAGTAATCGGTACAGACTGCTTTATTGGTGGTTAACTCCCCCCCCCCCCCCACTGATTTCTCAGTGGGGGGGGGGGGTATAGTTAATTAATGTACAGTCGGAACTCTCAATAAATAATAATTGGTTCTAATTAGAAGTTATATATTATATGAGTGAAATATTTAATATATAATAAGAGTTTGGATTCTTTGGTCATCCAGAAGTATATATTTTAATTATTCCTGGATTTGGTATTATCTCTCATATTATTTCAACATATTCTAAAAAACCAGTATTTGGTGAAATTTCAATGGTATATGCTATAGCTTCAATTGGTTTATTAGGATTCTTAGTATGATCACATCATATGTATATTGTAGGTTTAGACGCCGATCTTAGAGCTTATTTCACATCGGCTACGTGCGCCATTTCATTATTAAGATTTGTGGATAATATATTATCCTACCAAATATTATTTTATCTAATTATTTTAATGTATATTTTATATATTTATTTAATTAATAAAATTAAAAATATACATTTATTTTATAATATAAAAAAATTATATCTACTATGTAATTTATCTTTTAATATAAAAAAATAAGAATATAGTTTCAGAACTAAGATTAACAGTTTGAGATTCTTATTTATTAAATTATCAAATAAAAGACTTATATAATGAAAATTATTCTACATCTTTTCATATTAATAAATGAAATAAATTAACAATAAATAATTTTTCATTAAATCTTTATCAAAGAAGTGTTTTAATTGGTATAATTTTATCAGATGCTTGAATTAAAAAACTTAAAAATTATCCTCTATATAATTATCATATTGGAATAAAACAATCAATTAAAAATACACAATATATTTATTATATTTGATTTATCTTAGGTAATATTATAAGTGGTACACCTAAATTATATACTAATATAATTAGAAATAAATTATGGTATAGTTTACTTATTACTACTAAATCATTTAAAGATATTACAAAAATGTCTAATGATTTATTTTTAAATAATAATAATAATACTAAAATTATTAAAGAAGAATTATATCATTATTTTAATATTATTTCTTTAGCCTATATAATTATAGGTGATGGAGCTTCATTAAATTCAGGTGTAACAATTTGTACTGATTGTTTTCTTTATAAAGAAGTAGTTTTATTAATGAATATTTTTAAATTAAAATTTGATTTAAATTGTACTATTCATTATGTTAAACATAAAGATTTTAATGGTAAAGATATTACAGATATTAATTTAATTAAAAAAGATATAATATTAGGTAAACCTAGAATTTATATTCCTAAAAATGAAATAATAAAAATTAAAAAAGAATTATTAATTTTTATGTGTCTTAATTTTTATTATAAAATTAAATAATTAGTTTGGTATAAAACATTAGACTTAGGTATTTAAAGTAATTTAAAGCTAACAATAGCATGTCTAAAAAAGGAGATTTTTATTCACTCCTGAGTTAAGAATTATATGGTTATATTAGTAATAATAATTTATAATAAAAATATTCTTATAATATTATATATAATAAATTATTATAATAATAATATTTATAATAAATTATATTAAAATATAATAATTTATAATTTATTGAAAAGATATTTTTTTTTTTATAAAGAAAATATTTAAAAGTAGCTGTTTAAATATAAAAATAATATTTCTAATATTATTACGGTAATAGAATATAACCTAAGTAATTATATATCAAATCTTAATAAGAACTTGGGATTTACTTAATAGTGGAAATTATTAAGTAAACGGAGTTTCCATAGTATATTCCTTCAGTTATGCTGAAAGAATAAAAGGGAAATAGTTTAATTTTTATTTTTATATTTATTAAAAATTAAAGGGAAAGCCGTATGCTATGAAAGTAGCACGTACGGTTTGGGAAAGGATTTATAACTAAGCCATTATATATGGAGGGTTAAACTTCTATTTCACAATGATTATTGCTATTCCTACAGGTATTAAAATTTTCTCATGATTAGCACTTTTATACGGAGGAAGTATTAGATTAGCTACACCTATGTTATTTGCTATTGCATTCTTATTCTTATTCACTATTGGTGGATTAACAGGAGTTGCATTAGCTAATGCATCATTAGATGTTGCTTTCCACGATATATTAAAAAGTCCCCTCCCGAGCTCGCCTCGGGTTAAGGGGGACCCTCGGCTTTGCCGTGAGTGTCGTATTAAAAATTCACTATAATAATATATAATTCGTAAATTAAATATTAATTTCTTACTTATTTTTATAAAAAAAAGAATAAGAAATATATATTATTGGTTAAATATTATATTATAAATAATATATTTAGCTAACGGTGAAATCTTATTTAAGAAACATAAGCAATTTCATAAACCCTATTAAATAAGACAATGCCGTGGTAACTTTTATTTATTAAGTTACTCTTAACTTCATTAAGAGTCCCTACTGAACTTATCTCAGATTAAGGGACCTTCTATATAAGTAGGAGTTAATTAATTAAATAGAAGACACTGTAGAGGCCATACGTGAATGATTTATTTTTATAAATTAAGACATGGTCCGATCCTTTCTGTGAAGAAAGATAAAATAAATAAATATAAATTATTTATTATTGACTTATAATATAATAAATATTTATTATATTTTTTTTTATTGATATTTATTAATTATAAAAATATAATTCTAGATATTAATAATATTTATACTTAATATTTAAATAAATATTTAAATATTATTAAAAATTATAATTTTTAATATAATATAAATTATTTAAATATACTTAAAATATTAAATAATTATTCAGATGATGAAAAAGGTTATTATTTATCAGGTTTATTAGAAGATGACGGTAATATTTATCTTAAATCTATTAGTATTTTCTATTGAAGATGCTTCATTAACTCATTACTTATGTCAATTTTTTCAAATGGGATATATTGATTATAAATTAAATCTTAATAAAGATTTAACAGCTGTAAGATGAAGAATTTAAAATAAAGAAGATAAAATTAAATTTATTAGTTTAATTAATGGTAAATTATTAACTAATAAGAGATATGATCAATTTATTAAATATGGTTTTGATAAATTCATTTTTATTAAAAAACCATGTAAATTTAATATATTATAAAATCCTTGATTAACTAAATTTACTAATTCTGATGGTTATTTTTATGTTGGTTTACAAAAAAAAATAAACATACTCGAAAATAAAAATTTCTTAAATAAATAATTTATATTAATATTCTTATTATTAATCCCGAGAGGGACTATTTATTTTTTAATTTATTGACTTATTATGTAGTTGGTCATTTCCACTACGTATTATCAATGGGTGCTATGTTCTCATTATTTGCAGGATATTATTATTGAAGTCCTATAATTTTAGGATTAGATTATAATGAAAAATTAGCTCAAATTCAATTCTGATTAATTTTTATTGGTGCTAATGTTATTTTCTTACCTATGCATTTCTTAGGAGTTAATGGTATGCCTAGAAGAATTCCTGATTATCCAGATGCTTTTGCAGGTTGAAATTATGTTTCTTCAGTAGGTTCATTTATTGCTATGATCTCATTATTCTTATTTATCTACATTATGTATGATCAATTTGTAAATGGTTTAAATAATAGAGCTAATAATAAATTAATTTTCAAATCACCTGATTTTATGGAATCTAATAAAATTTTTGATTTAAATGTTATTAAAAATTCATCTATTGAATTCTTATTATCATCTCCTCCAGCTGTTCATGCTTTTAATACACCAGCTGTACAATCATAATAATTGATTATTTTTTCAATTATTTATTATTAATATTCTTATATATTTTTTTTTTTATATCTTATTTATTATAAGATTATTTATTTAAATAATTTTTCATTATTATATATATATTTTTTTTATATATATATAATTTTGTTATTATTATATATATATATATTTTTTATATTTATATATAATATATATATATAAATTAATATTAAATCTTTTATTATTATTAATTATAATAATAATAAAGTTGTTATTTATTTTATTTAATAAATTATAATATTATGCCACAAATGATTCCATTTTATTTTATGAATCAATTAACTTATGGTTTTTTATTAATTGTTGTATTATTAGTATTATTTGCACTAATTTTATTACCAATAATTTTAAAATTATATGTTTCTAGATTATATATTTCTAAATTATAAGTTATATTTAAATAACTTAATTTATTAACCATATAATATATAATATAATATATTATAAGGTAATTATATAAATATTATTAATTACAAATTAAATATATATAAATATATATATATTTAATTATTAAAGTAAAAAATAATAATAAAATATATATATATATTTTTATATAATATATATATATATTTAATAATAAATAAATAATTAATTATTAAAAATGTTAAATTTTACAAATACATTTATTAATTCACCATTAGATCAGTTTGAGATTAAACTATTAATGGGATTACAATCACCTTTTATGGATTTAAGTAGTATTAATATTACTACATTTACATTATATATTACAATAGTATTAATAATTATTTTAAGTTTATTTTTATTAACAAATAATAATAATAAAATTATTGGATCAAGATGAATAATTTCACAAGAAGTAATTTATGATACTATTATAAATATGCTTAAAAATATAATTAAAGGTAATATATGAGGATATTACTTTCCTTTAATTTATACTTTCTTTATGTTTATTTTTATTGCTAATATAGTAAGTTTAGTACCTTATTCATTTGCATTAACAGCTAATTTTATGTTTATTATTTCATTAAGTTTTGTTATTTGATTAGGTATTACTATTTTAGGTTTATATAGACATGGATGAGTATTCTTTTCTTTATTTGTACCTATAAATACACCATTAGCTTTAGTACCTTTATTAGTATTAATTGAATTATTATCTTATATTGCTAGAGCTATTTCTTTAGGTTTAAGATTAAGTGTTAATATTTGTGCTGGACATTTATTAATAAGTATTTTAAGTGGTTTATTATTTAATTTAATGTCTATCAGTTTTATTACTTTTATCTTAGGATTTATCCCATTATTAATTATTTTAGCTATTTTCTTATTAGAATTAGCTATTGGTTTAATTCAAAGTTATGTTTGAAGTATTTTAACAGCTTCTTATTTAAAAGATGCTTTATACTTACATTAATTAAATAAATATTATATTATTTAATTAATTATTTTATATTAATATTCATATATTTTTTTATTCACATTATATATTCCACCCCCCCCCCCTTCATCTATTAAATATAATATATCTTTTCTATATTATATTAATTTTATAAAGAATTATTTATATATATTATTACTATATACAAAATATATATATATTTTATAAAATAAAGTTATATAATCCCCCCCGGGCTTAAACTTGCCTCGGGTCTGGGGACCCTCGGCTTCGCCGGGAGTAGATTAAATATTATTACTCCTAGTACTACGAAGGGTATTTTAACCTAAGGTAAACATAAAGGAAGACTTATATATTTTATTTATAGAATAAATAAAATATATATTATATATATTATTATTTATTTACTTCTAGTTAAATTAAGGGTCTATAAACCTATAACAAATTATAGAGGGATTTTTTTTTATTTAATAAAACTATAATAAATTATATAAATTATATAATATATTAATTATATATTAATATAAGTAATAATAATTATATTTATTAATTATTACTTCTCTCTTGTATAAGTATTAGGGGGGGAGGAAGGAATTAATATAACTAAAGATTTAATAATTTTTAATATAAATATATATTATATATATTATTATTAATAATAATAATAATAATAATAAAAATCAAATAAATTATAATTATAGATTAAATCTATAATATATTAAATAAGTTAAAAACTTTATAAATATATAGTATGCAATTAGTATTAGCAGCTAAATATATTGGAGCAGGTATTGCTCTAATCGGATTATTAGGAGCAGGTATTGGTATTGCCATTATTTTCGCCGCTTTAATTAATGGTGTTTCAAGAAATCCTTCATTAAAAGATCAATTATTCTCATATACTATTTTAGGTATGGCTTTATCAGAAGCAACAGGGTTATTCTGTTTAATGGTCTCATTTATGTTGTTATTTGCCTTTTAGTAATTACAATAGAGATAATATTTATTAATATTCTATCCCAACGGTAGTACAAGGTGTCCTATACCCTTAAGCAAGCCTCTAGTGGGAACTATAAAAAACTTATATTAAATATCTTTTTACTTTATTAATACTTTTCTTTTTATTAAGGTTAAAATAACCTTAATAAATCTAATAAGTTGATAGAATAATCAAGAACAAAGAGATTCGAACTCCTAACGATTGATTTGAAATCAATAGTTTTACCATTAAACTATATTCTCTATATATTTCTTATAAAATATTTATTATTTATTACTACCTCCTCTTATTACTAATTATATTTAAAGGTTAATAATAGTAAATATTAATATATATGAGGTTAATAATTAGTGAATATTAATATATAATAGGTTAATAATTAGTGAATATTAATATATTTATTTATTTAATATTATTTAAAATAATTTTATATTATATAATCCGAATTTATTAATATATATTTATTTTTTTTTACAATACTTTTATTTTTAATATATTTATTAATTATACTAGCACTAATATTAAAATATTTACTTGCTTCCTCCTTAGAGGCCCCCCTACCTTAAAAATGGATGTGGAAGGGACTAGATTAAAACTTTTAAATACTCCCGGCGCCGCCGAGGGTCCCCCTGACCCGAGGCAAGCACGGGGGGGGACTATCTTTAAATTATTATTTAAATCAAATACAAATACACTTCTCTTTTTATTTATGATAAATTATAGCATTAATTGTATATGGTATATTTATATTATAAATGGGTGTTATATTTATAATATTATTATATTTATCAAATGGTAATTTATAATCTAAATTATTATATAAATTTATATTTA
Source organism: Jamesozyma jinghongensis (assembly GCA_030572895.1). Lineage (NCBI taxonomy): Eukaryota > Fungi > Ascomycota > Saccharomycetes > Saccharomycetales > Saccharomycetaceae > Jamesozyma > Jamesozyma jinghongensis. Next base: position 20,170 of record JAJMCG010000087.1, read on the forward strand.
CTTGTTTTGGGTTGGGAAACCCTAGGCTGCATAGGGAGTATTTAAAAATAATAATTTAAATATTACAATAATAGGATTAACAATTACTCAAAATTAAATTAGTTAAAAAACTTTATAAAAAATTGTTAAAATAATTAAAATATAAAAATCTAATAATAATTTTATTTAAAATTATTACATTATTTTTTTAATAATATTGAATATAATATTCATAATAATTAAGTTAAAGTTACTTTCAAGTTTAAATTAGTTAAAAATTAAGAGGGGAATAATAAACATGGCTAATAGATATAAAATATAAATAAATAATAATATATTAAAAAAATAATATAAGTAATAAAAAGTAATAGATTTGAAATATTTATTATATAGATTTAAAGAGATAATCATGGAATATAGAATTCATATAAAAATATGAATAAGTTATTAATAGAAAATAGATTACTAATAAACTTAATAAGTTTTAAAATCTAAGAGTAAACTCTAAAAAAATATACTAAGTGAACTGAAACATCTAAGTAACTTAAGGAAAATAAATCAACAGAGATATTATAAGTATTGGTGAGAGAAAGTAATATAAATATATTATTAATATATAATAATATATATAAGTCTAAAAATAAGTATTATGTTATAATATAATGTAAGAATAAAGGATAAACAAATTCTAAGACTAAATACTATTAATAAGCTAAATAGTACCGAAAGGGAAAATATGAAAATGGTTATTTCATAAGCAATTATAAATATATAAATAATATTAATAATGTACCTTTTGTATAATGGGTCAGCAAGTAATTATAATTAGCAAAAATAATATTTAAATATAATAAGAATAATAAATATATATATAAAAATATATTATATATAAGTTAATAATAATTGACCTGAAAGCAGATGATCTTACCTTGACAAGATGTATAAACGATCGAACAAGTTGATGTAGCAAAATCATTTGATTAGTTGAGGTAAGCAAGTGAAAGACAAATCTGATCTGCAGATAGCCGGTTTTCTATGAAATATATGTTAGTATAGCTCTTATAAATAAATTAATTATTATTTATTAAAATAAAGGATGGTATAGCAATTAATATAACAAAATTAATTAATTTAATTAATTAATTATTAGGAAATTATAATAATTTTATTAATAATATTAAATCTCAAAATATTTAATTAAACTTATTATATATATATATATATTTTATATATATATATATATATATAGGTAAATATAAGAAGTCAGATTATGTGCGATAAGGTAAATAATCGAAAGGGAAACAGCCCAGATTAAGATATAAGGTTCCAAATAATATATTAAGTGAAATCAATATTATAATATTATAATATAATCAGTTAATTTGAATTCTATAACTTCTACTCCTCGGGTACCGTTGGGTGGCGATTTTTCACTTTTTAGTGATGGGTTATTGCTTCTTAAATGAGTTCTGGTTAATGTTTTCCTAATTGTTTTTTCCTTAAACTTACCGTGGGCAAAAAAACGTTAGACACGAAATTTAGAAAATGAAAATCTAAAGGCATCGAAGATTAGATGAAAACTCGCGTCAATACTCACAACATCTGCCAATTCAGAGCCATCAGAACGCAGTCGGGAGTATAGAACCAGGCCGATCCCATGTACATATGAATACTGATGTGATAATAGATACCATTGTTTCGGACTCAGAGGAATTTGATGAAGAACCAGTGGTGTTATTTGACATATCAGCTAATGATTGGAGTAACACCCATAGAAAAAATCCTGTAATATGGAATGAGCAGGAACAACGAATTTCTGGTCAAAACCATAACAAGGAAGGTAATGATAGTGCTTCTAGCAATGATGATGAGAGCGAGAACTCAAATGGGAACATCAATAGGGCTCTCACAAGTACCGAGAATCCTATAAGTGGGAAAGGGGAAATAATTACAATCGACAATAGAGAAAATCCATTTGAACCTTTAGACAATATTGCTAATGACATGAATAACTATATCGGTATAAGACGATCTCTCAGAAAGAGAACTGCAATACAGAAAATGCCATATAGTTTGGAAAGAATAAAACATAGACAACAACTGGAGGGGTTCGATGTGTCAAATTTTGAGCAAGTCTCGAATGAATTAAAACTTCCAGCATCTATGCCTTTGAGGGTATATCATAGTAATAATCCAATTGAGGATGATATAATAAAAAACAGAAAAAATATCCTAAAGTCACAATCAAAAAATCCTGTACAGCACCAAAATATCAACGAGGATGAAGAAAACTGGGGATTTTTTGATAATAATGACTGGAGCGAAGAAGATAGTGAGTATCTGAATGTTCCAGATGAAATAAATTCAAACCTATATAACAGTAATCAGGATAATTCCTCAGAGGATGACGAATTAGTTTTTAGAGGTAGGAAAATTAACATGAAGACTGGTTATAAAGGTATTCTTCCAAGAATGGCGTGGGAGAAGGATTTGCATAAATTATCAAAAACTGCAAAGAGGAGAAGGAAAAGAATGATAGAGCCCCATAAAGGTATTGCTGTCAAAAAGAAATCTAGTTTTAAAACTGTGAACCAGGAGAGTACATTGCTTGATGAAATTATTGTAGATGATAATGATCCTGATATACTTGAAACAGACACAGAAGAGAATCTTTATTTCAACAACAAGAAGTTGCTAGTTAACGAACAAGAGATTGAAAATCTCAATCAATATTATCAAGATAGGTATAATGATGGTTATTTTTCTGATGGAATTTCTGATGACTCTGATGAACATCAAGTGCGTTTGGGTAAGTTTCCAGAGCTAAATTCTGAAAAAGTTGATGCTGGATATGTTGTTTCTTCTGGAAATCAAAAATATATCACTATAGACTCAGACAGTGAAATTATTAGCGATGAAAGCATTTATTCAATCTCAGATAATGATGATATTAACAATAATGCAGATACACATGCTTCAAAAGAAGATAATAAAGGAATCATAGATTTAATGCTAAATAAATCAGCCGTCAAAAACCGTAGGAACAACTCGAGAACATTTACTAAAAGACAAACAAATAAAAGAACTAAAAGAATTAATAGGACAACCAAGGCTTTCAAAAATAAACTCAAAATAGTGAAAAAGGCAATAAAGCGTTCAGTTTATCGTCATAATTCAAAGTCAACAGGTTATCACACTAATTTTACAGATCAATTAAACAAAGCAAAAGAAAATATGGATGGTTTAGAGGGCAACAATCTTGTTAATAATGAACATAGCATAAACGAGAAACTTTCACTTTTGGATTCTAGGGAAGGTGAAGAAGAGAAGGAAAACAAATTGCGGAAAAAACCTAGATATGATTCAAAAAGAAATCTCCCGATATTCAACACAGTTGTAGAGGCCTTAGGTAATCGATATGCCCTTTCAAGCAACAAGAAATCTGAAATTATTGTAGAACAAGACGAAAGCAATTGCTATGAACAACAATCTACCCATTCTTTGAAGGTGTTGGATGCTCTACTTAATAATAAAGTACATGAGTCTGCGGATATAATAAAGATAACTTTATGCACCAGGGAGTATTCTATATCAAAATATAATTCCGGCGCTATTATCAATACTTTGCGTAAAATATTCGAGGTAATTGTTAATGAAGGACCAAAAGATACTGAACTTCTTGAAGCATCAGGCATGTTGACCGATTTTTTGTTCAACCTAAACAACCCACAGATTTTTAACATAATAGATGAATTTCACAGAGAATTTAGGGCAAAAGTCAATAGTTTACTTGATAAGGCTAAGCCCATTCATTTTTTCCAGATAGCCATATGCCAATTATTAATGTTAGAAATTTCGAGATACACGACCACTTCCTTAAATATGAAGATTCAGATGGAAAATAAGATTCTAAATCATATTGTTTCCTTTTTTAAGTTATTATCCCTCTGCTATGATAAGGTATCCTCCGGGGATATGTCAACTATGTTTGAAAGTTATAACATATTAGCATCCATTATCGACGTACTTAAAAAGAAAGAAGAGATTTGGAGAAGATTTGAAGGAGAAATATTTTTACCTCACATCCTTTTAATTATCTGTAATGTTTTTCCAACGAGGTGTGCTAGATGGAAGGTCATGAAGTTGGACAACAGCTACTCCACTATTTTATCGGCATTTAAATTGATACACTATTGCACAAGGTCTTGTAATTGGTTAGTCACAAATGAATTGATACTTTCGTTGGATGCAGTATTCAAAAAGCGAAGATTTGCTGATTTTCAAGAGGAACATAAATTGAGTGAGAGAAACTTCGTTCTCAAATCTATGGGGAGGAAATTCTTCTTGAGAACAGTATTCAACAGGTATCTAACCCTGTTGAGGTCCGTTGACCTATCACCATCGACGCTAGAAAAGGTCACACCTATTGGTGAAATTTCTTCGAAGGATGATCAAACAATTATCACAAATCGAATGAATCTTTTGTTGACTCTAGCATACCGTTCTGATTTTAATCTGGAAAAACGATTTGAAAGTTTAATTAAGCAAGTAACGAAAACCGAATTCATTCAAAATCAGAACCAGTCATCGATAAGAATTCTGACATACTCCATATTTAATGCTACTTTGGCATTCTTAGAAATTACTTCTGTTAAAAATTTTCCATATAAATTGAAAAAACATATATCCTTAATCTCCAAAGCTCTATTAATTGATAAGGGCTATAATGAAGACATTTGGCAAGACTTTTTAGGGACCCTAAGTAAAAACTTTGGGGATTTGAAAAGACAACGGTTAGTCTTGTTAAAAGATTTATTTTTCCCTTTTAGTATCACATTGGAAAAAGGTCAATTCCTGAGTGGGAATATACTGATAATGAATTTATACCTGAAGAATCTAAACTACCTGAAACCTAGCTGGGTGCAACAAAACTTATTACAAGTTGTGAAAGAGAAAGCCCAAACTTCAATTGAATGGGTCGATTATTATTGCAGCATTGGGAATTTTTTGGTAGATAATAAATTATTATCATGGTGGACCTTTCAAATGTACAATGGCCTTGATAGAAGTAATCATATTCGGACCTGCTTCAATACCCATTTAATTGAACTATGTGATTCGGAGTCATTTGGATTGATCAAAAAATCCTTATTTTCATTTGCAACTTCTTTACTATTGGAAGATACCACATTTAATTTCCAAAACTACATTTCAAAACTTTTACAAAGAGAAACAAACGTCAAATATGAGTTTTCTTGTAACTTTTCAAATATAAAAATGTTACAAATGATTCAAAAATTCTTCCAGGTCCTGAATAAATTACATTATTACGACTGTATGTTAGAGTTAATTAACCAGATCCACGAACAATATGAAAAGGAAAAGCTCTCCGATAAGTTTGTTCTTAATATTGTAACTATCCTGAATAAAAAATATGTTGATGAGATTAGAGACCACCATTCATTTATGTTACTCAAAAGAAAACTCAATATTTCTAATATTGAAACAGAGAAGAGTATGTTTAGGGACTCTTTGAGGTCTGATGTAGATATCACTGAAAAGATATGTTTTATTGAAAAGTCCTTCATTGATGCTTGTGCAGATAAAATTGAGTTAGAAAACATGATTGATAAATTGAAATCCATTTTTGAAACAGAGCTTCAAGTTAGCCCTTTCATAATATTTAGAGAGCTGATTGAAGCACATTTGGAGATCCGGGACAAGAAATTGAAAACATTTCGGGATTGTATGGTAACACACTTTTTGGTGATTATCAATCAAGTTTTAAACGAGAGATTTTATCAAGTAACCAAAGAAGAACTCGTAGACCTTTGCAAACTCTATAAAACAATGGCTGTTTCTTATCCACACGAATCTTTAGACTCAAACGATATCACTGCTGTGAATCAAGAAACAGTAAAATTTAAATTAATGATGCTAAGAGTTACTGCTGGTTTTTGGGAATTCGACAAGTTGGTAGAGCTAGATAAAGTTCGGTTTTTGAAGGAAGATGGTGCAGCTATACCATCAATATCTTCTGACAGGATAAAAAACATCCTTGGAGAAAACATAATTAAATACAGAAATTCAGAGCTCCTTATTCCCAAAATAAAGAATTTATCATCATTTGAACATATGATATTAAAATACCATTTTTTAGATTATCATTTTCACTTTAACAGCGTACCGATTGAGTATTGTTTTTCTCATCTGTGATGCCATATTCGCATCTATATTTCAAGAGGTTTAAAATTACAGCACTTTCTTCAACTAAAAATTAAGCGTCCTAGAGTTGAAATAATGATTTCATTTATTGATTCACTGTTTTTGTGTTGATACATAATCAATTCTAGATTATCTATAAATATATGTAATAACTAGTTTAAATTTACATTTCGTACTGCATTTTGAGGGTTGAGAAGCTGAATTATCTTGAATAGGTGAAATTTTCTGAATTCTATAAAGCCACCTGCACCGAGAAATAGCTTAACCAGAGTTATATACCAAGGGAAACGTTTACATATTTCGATGGTGGTTTCACAGAATAACTTGGTGATTTTCTCTGGTCGCAACGCTCATATTACCAATGGACTGCATTTTATGAATTCAAGCTTCTCACAAACTAATAATTCCTCAATAACTATTTTTTTGATCATTTTACATCAAATTCAAAATCTTCAAGCAGTAGATTTCTCACTGGGTATGCAAATTCTTATTCATCCTTATTGTTCTTTTTCAAGATATTTTTTCAATTTTGTTGCAGCCTTTGCAATCCCATGTGTATCTTCTTCACAAATAAAACACCTGGAATCTTTATCTAATCTTTTTGTAAAACAGGTAGCACAGAAATAATGGCCACAATTGGTTTCTATTGGAGATTTGTAATCACCCTTACAGAGGACACATTTAAAAGGAATTTTGTCTAAATCAGTGGTATCCTTGACACCACTTACAGTATTAGCATCTATTTTCCATTCTTGATTCAATTTCCAACCAGCCTTAAAATCATCTCTAGAGTGCAAAAATTTACAACTATCACCATACCCACAATATCCAGTTTGCTTGTAATCCTTACATATATCTGGCTGATAATCTGTAAACACTGTAGTACGCACGCTTGATGGCTGTTTAATCTGGGAAGAACGTTTGCCATTCAGTGTATCGTAGCTTCTTATACTTTCCTTTCCCACAGCATTTCGTTCTGCATTCAATCTATCTTCCTTTGTAGCACCACCATCTTCAACAAGAGATAATTTAGGATTGTCCTTTTCTTTGACCAGATCTCTCTCTCTATCCTGAGTAGATTTAACAGCTTTAGTATCCTCTGTTTGGGATATTTGTTTCATGAGATGGCTTCTTTTTAAAACTGATTCATTGGGAAAAAGCTTGATAGCATTCTTCTGCGAGAGGTCCTCATTCAATTTCTTTCTCTTGGACTGATTTGCATTTCCTGACAACTTTGCCCTCTTTTTGAACATCTATTTACGACCTAAGTAGCAACTTATCAAATACAACTAGCTTCCTATGAATTTAGTTATAACCCTGCGAATTTCAAGTGTAATTAATTATTTTTCGCTGAAGTGATGGGACGGGCCTCTTATTACTAAAACCGAACAACACGATTTCCCCCAAAATACAACTATCACTTAGCACCAACACAACAAGGAATTGTGCAACCAGATTAAATACACCTTACATCTGCACTTCTAATACCCAATATATAACCATTTTAATTTTTTTTTTTTTTGGAACATTTGATTGACAAATATGAGTGAAAGTGATACCAAAAACAGGAGTACAAGAGCTGAGTTTGTGGAGAAACACCAAAACAGAATTGGTGGCAATACAAGTAAGGAGTTTTTGGAGGCTTTGAGGCAAAAGTCCAATGGTAGTGAAACTACAAATGCAGAAAAAAAGGGTTCCTTAAAGTCTTCTCCTCTATTAAAGGCCACGCCTTCCACTATCTCAAAAGTATTGGTTAATTTTTACCCTTATCTAATTCTTTGGGATAATATCCTTGATGTATTGACATGGTCAGGGTCTGATATTTGGCCAAGTGTTTTGCTCGTATTTGCTTATATAGCCGGTGTATTGTACATTGATACAATTGTTAGATATTTTGGTCATATCGTCATCATTTCAGTATTGCTAGGCTATTCAAAATTGAATAAATATATCAAGGACGTTATCGTTTCTAAGCCAACTCTTGAAGATATTGTCTTAGTTATGGATCGTGTATTGTTAAAGTCAGATATATTATTGACACCGTTAACGAATTTTGATCTAAAAAATATTGAAAGGTTATTGTTAACTGCTTTAGTTCTCTCACCAGTCCATATACTCTTAACTTGGTTGATATTACCACCTCAAAAGTTACTATTAATCGGTGGCCTTTTTATTATAACATATCATTCACCATGGTCAAAGGTCACCAGACGTTTACTTTGGAAATTCAGATTTGTAAGAGTAGCAATTTTCTATATGACAGGTCTTGATTTAGGTGGCATTAATAAGGATCAAACTCAAGGGATTTTAGCCGTTGTTCAGAATCAAGTCAATAAATTGTCTTCAACGGATACTAAGGAAGGTTTGGCAGATGATAAGCCGATTAGATTTACTTATGTTCTTTACGAGAACCAACGTCATTGGTTGGGCATAGGTTGGAAATCAAGCATGTTAAGCTATGAAAGAACTCCATGGACTGACGAATTCTTGAATGAGGCTCCAAGTCCAGAGAATTTCAAGTTACCAGAAATGACTTCCGGAATGCAATGGAGATGGATCGACAAGACATGGAGACTAGATTTGACCAATGACGGAGCAATCACTTTACCAGATACACAAGCCACTACCACACCAAATCCAGGTGTTGATGAAGGTTATATTTACTACGATAATTCCTGGAAGAAACCATCTATAGAGGAGTCCTTTTCTAAATATACTAGAAAAAGAAGATGGGTAAGAACCGCCGAACTGGTCAAGGTTTCTTCATCTCCAATGTTAGTTGCTAATTCTATCGAGTCCAATCAAACAAAGGATGATCCATTGGTTGAGAAGATTGATTCTGAGACTACTAAATCTAAGCGTATTTCATCAAGTTCACTATCAAACTTAATAATAACCTCAACTAGGGACCAAGATGATGGCCATGTTGAAGCTGAGACAGATGGTGAAAATTATGAAAAGGAAAGTTCAACGAATGTGAGAAATAGGTCAATCAATGCATCATCATCTAAATAGCTTCTGAAAAACAATAAATGAGACATAAGTAATGGATGGATACATAGTAAGAACGAAAGTTCTGTGCAGATAAATTTTTTAAATATACACATAAATATATAAAACGCATTCCTGAGCTTTTAATTCATGCTTTCATAAACTACATAATAATAAATGTAGAAATGTCAGCTAATAAGCCAACGTATGTAATTTTATATTATTAAAAGAAAACAATAATAACAAATTATAGGTATGCAATAATGCTAAATTAAAAATATCCAATTTATTAATTATACAACATTATAATAAAGTAAAAACGGAATAGACAAACTTGGCTATATCATTTGGAATAAATGAAATGAAATCAAAACGGGTAAATAAAATTAAATCGTATTTGATTGTTTAATCTATAACTTGTTAACCTTTAAAGTTGGTGGTAAAGATTGGATCAACTTCTTGGCCTTACCAGCATCGTTGACAATCAAGGTGTATAAGTGCTTGGAACCTCTAACCTTGAACTTGGTTTGTCTGAAAGACTTACCAGCCTTGTTTAACTTCTTGTTAATCTTAACGGTAGCAGTCTTAACATCAGCTCTTCTGGTTAATTCTAAAAATTGCTTAATATCGGTAATTTCTCTGGCCATCTTGGATTATAATTCAGTAGTTCACTATGCTAAGCAGTTAAAAATAACCAAGATACAAATTCAGAAATAGCAAGCCTTTAATTAAATATATTGAAATGGTTGACAAATTAATCTTGCCAGAGTGCCGAGCGAACTCTCGATTTTCCAGAGCGAACATTTCCCGTTGAAAATTTCATCAGCACAGAAAATGAGCGACGCAACAGAAGGGCTTAAAAACTTGCTGTGGTGCACAAAACTGAAAGAGTGCACGGGTGCTAAAACAGTCACATTAAAATGAAATTTGTATTTATTTAAGAAATGAAATGTTAGAATTCTTACGGATTTACACAAGAGTCGTGGCTTATAATTTCAAAACTATCCATGCTTTCCAAGAGCAGAGGTGGCTTGTTTTTGCTTTGTACCTAATGTGTGCATCTAATCTCTTCATTCGGTCATTACTAAATATAATAGATGTATCTTTTCTAAAATACCCCTATTATCAACATAAATAACTAGTCAGTTATATTTACCTGTGGTGATTCTCCGCAGACATATCTATTTGCGGTAATTTTTCCTCGCATGAAACGCTATATTATGAAATCAAAATATTCTTGATCCAGCTGACTCGCTTCTCAACAAACACGTGATATACAAATATATATTGATTAAACCTACCGTTGTTAAAGACTGTAGCAATATTGATTTACATCCTTATGTAAAACGGTTTACTATTACATTCTAATTATTTTAGAAACATTTTTTTACCTCAGCACATAGAACCAAATTAGCAAGTAGTTATGTCCGGATTTATCAGGGATACCATCGTTGGTCTAGGTCAAGATTTTTTGACTGACAAGGGTATGGAATATGCTGGTGAACATTTCCAACCGACAAAAGATCCTTTCTATGAAAAGGATGCAAAGGGTGAGAAACATCGTCGTAGATTGCCTGAGTATTGTACCAAAGAGGAGAGTAAAGCTTGGAAATCAATTCAAAATAAGGCATGGCTTCATGATAGAAGTCTCTGTGGTTGTTGCTGCTGGACTGAAAACATTGGTTGGGCTCCCTTCTTAGCTATTTTCCCAGTTGTTGGACCTGCGTTGATGTACTGGGTTCATAATAAATTGATCAAATTAGCTAATAAGAAATATAATATACCAATGGAATTGCAAATGAAAATGCATGCTAATATTGTGTTTGATTTGTGTATCAGTTTAATTCCCGTCTTAGGTGCTGTATTTGCCTGGCTACATGCCTGTTCGACAAGAAACGCTACAATGGTCTATAATTTTGTTGCTCAGAGGGCATTCGATGCACAAATGGCTGAGAAACTTGCGAATAAGCAAAGAACTCAGACCAATAACAAACAAGACAGTAGGAACAGGACAAATCAACCAAATAACAATTCAAGAAGTGAACAACAGCAGCAACGAGGTAATGGGAGATCAAACGAGAATAGAAATAAACCAAATTCATACCAACAAAATGGACAACAACGTAGCAACAATTCATATAACAATGATCCAAAGATAACAAACGATGGGTACAACACCCAAAATCAGAATACAAAACAGAGAAGACAACCTCAGCAAAAACCTCAACAAGATAATCATTATCAACAGCACTATCAACAGTACCAAAATCAAAGCTATAGCAATAATTATATTCAACAAGCTCCACAAGTCCCATATCCCACAGATCCTAACTCATACAATGGTGGCTATGATAACAGAAACCAATATCAATATCAACAACAATCCAATTATAACAATCATCAACCGCCTAATCACTCCATACCGTTAAGACCAATGCCTCCACAAGTTCCGCAACCAGCTTATAAACCTCATTCTAATAATAATAGAATGGAAAGGTATTAGATTATGTCCAAAAAATACTCAACATTATAAATATACAGAATGTATTTAAATTCATTAATATATCGTTTTGATATTAAAATATAGATGATATTAAAAGATGTGTCAGAATACTTCTGAAGTATTCTTCATTGTAAAGACATATATGCATTAGTTAGAACTTTATTCTTCAGATTCAGTTAATTTTTTTTCAACCTTGTTGTGATTTGGAGCTGAGTGGTCCCTGTTAAAAACAGGTGGAATTTCACCGCTCTCAATCAAATCGTTGATTTCATCACCTGGTTTACCCCAATTACCCTTACCTTTACCGTCCCTCTTGATTGAGTTTGGGTCTTCCCCAGAATGTCCATTATGGGTGAAAAACTTATGTTCAGATGGTTCCTTGGCATTGTCGGTGTATTTATGGGTTCTTGCCATTATTAATTGATTTATTTTAGGTTGTGTGAATAGGTTTTATTTGCGCTCTGCTTTGAATAATATAAATTTGATACGTTTCTACATAAAAGAGAAAAAAGTTGTTTAAAAAAATATGACAATATAAGCGTTAACTGAAATATTCCTGGATTTATATAATCTTGAATAACATATCATATCAAGTTCCCCAATCCCTAAAAATCACAGTCCTTCCACTCCCCAGAAATTACTCATACTGTCATTGATTTGGTAGGGATAGGCTAAAGCTATTCCACACAAACAAACAAAAACCTAATAGTCTTTTCGAAATAGGCTTATACTTTAGGGGGTTATTACAAATCCAAACGTCAGCGTAGCTTTATTGAGCAAAACAGTACCCCCTATGGATTTTGCAAACGCCGTGCCATATTCTATATTTTCTGCTGCCACGAAAACTTCTGTGTGGAACATTCTGGAAAACCCCGCGCTTTTTTTTTAATTTCTCGAGACAGATACAGATACAGATATTGTTGGAAGGTTACCGTGGGTTAAGCAATGGTTGACACGTACGTGTTCAAGAATCGGATGAAATCCCTGGAAGATCCAATTACAGAAAATGTTTCCAAGATTAAAAGAAGTAATTTCAATGGATTCAGACGAATCTAAGGATGTTTCATTAAGAGAATTACATAAATCGCTAAAATCAGTATCTATAAAATTTTCTAGAATATCCCTATCAAATGCACTACCGTTGAATGATCCTTCTCCGTTCATATTCCCGGATACCGGCCGATATAATCTTTCAAGATCCGGTTCTTGATGAACATTGAAGAAATGTTGATCATCAGGTGCATTTATAGGATGTTGAGTATTCTGAGATGAGTCGTCATGACGGTCTCGTTCTTGGCGGTCCTCCTGTTCGCCTCCTCTTGCAAAATTACAATCTAAAAAAGATTCTAGTGTCCAAGCCCCTTCCAAGTTATCCTCATGGGCATATTTACTGCTGAAGGAAACATTGAAATCAGCCTCTAACACCTGTTGAATAGCAGAAGTAAATCCAGAAATGGAAACTGGTTCCAGAACGTATTTGTAAACCCAAAACTTTTCATCCATAGCTTCCTTAACAAGTCCGACAGTTTCCGTATCAAACTTAGTAGATATTGTTTCCATAGTCAATCCCCTACGGTTCATATAAACGGTGATCAATATTCTTGCAATGATGTAAACGTATGAGAGGCATCTAGCATATTTCTTAAATGTTTGCGTAGATCTATTACTAGTGAAAAATACATCCAAATCTGAGAATTTTTTACAGAGGCTCAATACATCACTAATATCCTGACCACTGATACAGACTCTATCGTCACATACCCAATGTACTTCAATGAGATATACCTTGCTATAGTAGTATAAACAATGCCAAATATCATAATCTGAATCAAATGATAGCAAAGATTTATTCATCCCAACCCATATATAGTAATTTTCTTGACGCAATTTGTCAATCTTACTTTCAAACAGAAATGTTTTAGGTGATTCATCCAATCTCGTAAACACGTTTATAGCATCCTTAATCAAAAGGCTATGGCCGTAACCACGAAGAAAATTGGCAACAGTTGCCTGGTGAATTTGAATCTCGGAGATATAGCTAGGTTTGTTTGCGGCAATTTCAGTTAACTTACCCATTTGACTCTCAATTGCATTTAGTTTCTTTTTCAAGAGATCAATTTCATCAAATAGATCGTTAATCAAATTAATTCTCAGGAACGAAGGCTTAGCAACATTAGATAGGGCGGTATATGCATCAGAATATAATACACGAGAAAAGAAATCACCAATCACTTGACCGATAGCACAGTCACTGTAAAATAATAATGAGTTGATGGACATAGCATTGAATCCATCATTTCTTGACACTAAATGAACCCTTTCAATAAAATCCTTATGGTCCACAAAACCAACTTCTCTAAACTCCTTTGGCAATAAACAATTCACCTCATGTTCGTTAATGACAGAAATAGAACTACGTCTAAGTGCTGAGAATTTCTCGTACATGTATAAGGTCCACCATATCTTTCTCCTACGTTCAGCAAGTGTTTCATTCATTCCTACGTAGTATTCCCAACGAGAAATGCCAAGTTTTATAGCGCAATCTATTGCTATATTCAAAACCTTTCCATAAGAAAAAAAATCGTCTAACCTATCTTGGTGATTCAAAAATTCGATCAACAATTCCAAATAATCCAATGCATTATAATCATCCAAATGATACAGCGTAGAGTTATAATATCTGTAACAGAGGGTAATTAAAATATCTTGGGACTCAACAAAGTTATTTAGTAGCCCAACATAGGACAATCTCTTTAATTTATCATTATTTCGTGAGCCTGCCTTAGTTAGGAAATTTTCGAATGATATTTCCAGATTACCGTACATCTTCAATAAAAGGTTGAACATTTCAAAATCATTTTCCATGTTGACAAATAATTGAGATACAGAAACTGATGTTACATCTTCAATAAATGATGTTGACAGATTCTGAATAAGTAAAAGGAGGGAATCATGATCAGCGATATTATATGAGTTTTGGTTTGATGTTGTTGAAATAGAAAAGTTTGCTTGTGGTTTAATTATATCCTTTCCCTCCATATAAGTCTTCACTGGGTTTGAAATCGCAATACAACTCTGTTGTACATGGATGCGGCCCATGTCAACAAGCTTCAATAGATAACATATGTTAGCTTTCATATAATGACACGCCTCCTTAGGGTTAGAATTTCCTACAACAAACTTTTTCATAAGCATACTGATCCCACGTAACGATAATAAATCAACAGTGCTATAAAGCCCAAAATAATCATCAAAGAGAGGACAGTCTAACAAGGTATTTTCTGTATTTAAATTACCATCAATATTTGATTTCAGAGCTGGTGACCAACAGGCGTATTTTGTCAAATAGATATCATCCCTATATTTATTTCTCATCAGTTGTGTTTCAACAGACTTAGCAGAGTCAATCGGTGCTGAGTTTCTTAAAACGTCTGGTAAACGGGATAAATTTATCGTTGGCCTCCATTTGCTGGCAAATTGTTGGAACTTCATTCTCAGTTCTTCCATCATCCCTTCGATTAGTTTGTTCTTAATTGGAAGGGATTCCAATTGCTTTATAGCAACTTCATATTCCAAATATTCAGGCTGCTTCTCAATATCGTGTTCATAGAGATTGCTTTTTGAATTATCATGATTATACCAGATTGATTCATTATTGGCGGCAGAATTACTAATTGGGGTAAAAGATGGTCCTTCTATTATAGAGGTCTCCTTGCATTTACTTTGCGTAGTTCCCTCAATTTCTATATTCGAATGTTCAGGATTTTTTGGTGACCTCCCGCAGTTTTGAATCAATAATGGGGTTGCCAAACTTTGCGGGCTATTCTTAGAAGTAACATCTTTGGAGATCTTATTCCCAGTTTTTTGCGTGCCGATTTGAGTGCTTGTTGATTCAACAGTTTTGAATATACATTCGCAGTCATAAATACGGCAATTGGTACATGGGGAGGTACCAGTACATTTGATCTTTCTTCTTCTGCAACTAGTACAGGCAATACTAGTCTTCTTGATCTTTTTACGAGGTTTTTTATATTCTCGACGTGGCGTAATTACAATAGGCATTTTTTCTGACACAAACACTTCCTAAGGAAAAAAATTGATTAACATTCGTTACCAATGGAAGTCTGTCAGATATCTTATTGTATACTACTTTGATGTCTTTTAATCGAAAGAAGTGTAAGAAGGGGTAAATAATACAAATATATATTTTTCCTTGTAAAGGTCTATTTTTATTGTTCCAATCGAACTCCAAAGTTTTGCGTGTGCGTGCCGGTTTTTTCGAGGCATCTCTAGGAACGCATCGAAAACTGTTTGAACTTTCTAATTGAAACTGAATATTTACTCATAAACAGAAACAAACGATATATATTGTTTCCCTTCCTTATAAAATACTTGGATCCATGGGGTCTTCATTCCAGAGAGAATTATACAAAACATTGAGGTCTGTATTCGTTATGAACTCATCCAACGTACCAAGATTATATGTTTGGGATAGCCCACTACCAGGCATCTCTTGATAGCTACCCGTTCGTGAGCGCGGAGAATTTGAAATAGGATTCAAGGGTCGTGCATGAAGTTGATTCGCATTTTGAAAGGGTGGTTGCTGAGTTTGGCCTACTAACCCAATATTCTGAATCTTCCGCAGCTGTGGTTGTTGTTGCCGTCCCTGGATAATCGGGGATAAACTGCGTTGAACAAAAGATTTGCTATTTAAAGTTGGTTGTTGTCCTGGTAAATATGCTGGTTGCGTTTGGTATGGTTGAGGATTATTCCCAAATTGGGAAACATTCGATGTGTCTGTCAAATTCCTAATAGGCGGCAACGTAGTGTGCATGGGCTGAAGTTTATTTGCAGGGGATCCCATCGGTTTGAGAAAACTATTTGGATACACTACAATGTTCTCTCTTTTGTCATTTTTTTCGGAAATTTTTGAAGCATTGTCATTAACTTCCTTATTATCGCCGGGGGGACCTTCTTTGTAGCTAATGTTGTAATCTGTTTCAAGCATTTGTTGCACGTTAAGATGAAATCCAGACTCTTCAACGGACTCTAAAAGGAATTTATACATCTCAGAGTTATAATCTAAAGTGCTTTGTATAAGACTCCAGACTTCTTTATTGTTGCCAAATATTTCAGCTAATGATTGTATTGTCAAGCGCTTAAGAGACATAAATGATGTAATCAACATTCTATTAAGAATACAAATCAGAGAAATATTCCTTAAAAACACTCTGTATGTCTGAGTGTCGTGACTTTCCTTGCTATCTTGAAATATAAGTGTGAAGGAGGATAACCGTTTGAATATTGTCATTACATCGACAATATCCTCAACTTTAACATAATCTTGTGAATCAAACAACCAGCCTACTACAAACAAATAAATCGGGGTATAAAATTCCAAAGAACGCCATATACCATAATCTGCATCCATGGCTAGAATAGATTGGTTAACAGATTTCCAAATATCATAATTGCTTTTACTCAAATCTGCTAACTGATTTTGAATAACTAAAGGTACAGGGAAAATAATGGATCTGGACCAAAGATTTGTTGCTGCTTTAGTCAATATACAGTAGGCAGATTTTGCTAAAAAATTAAGCATGGCAGCATCGTGAGTTTGGTTCCGCGGTATATCATTATACAAAGAATCCTTATTTGTCATAATATCACAAAGCTTTCCCACCTGATTTGAAATTACATCAAATCTCATTTCGGCCAATTTTAGCCGAGAATTCAATTCATTCATGAGCTCCAGTCTCGAATTTGGAGGTAGTGCATTGTTGGTAATTGCTGTGAACTTCTCCGAATACAAAACCTCAGAGTAGAAGTGGCTGACTACCTGAAAAATGGCACATTTACCATAAAATAATAATGAATCAATAGGCATTGAATCGAATATCCCATTTCTTTCTACAGTATGAACCCTCTTTATAAAATCATTATGGTCGACAAAGCCAACTTCTCTAAATTCCTTTGGTAATAAACAATTTGTCTTACTATCATCGATCATAGATACGGATCCCTGCTTCAACATTTGTCCCTTTTCTAAATAATATAACTTCCACCAGACTCTTCTTCTTCTTTCTGCTGTGGGCTCATCGAGTCCAACATAGTATTCCCAACGAGACAGTCCTAATTTTAAGGCACAATCGATTGCAATGTTCAACACCTTTTCAAATCCATAAAACTCATCTAGCCAAGCTTGATGTTCCAACAAACTCACTAAAAGTTCAAGATATTCAACTGAATTGTATTCGTCTAAATGATATAATGTGGAGTTATAATAAGCATAGCACAATGTCAGTAGCAAATCCTGCAATTCTACAAAGTCGTCTAAAGTCGCAGTGTCAACAGCACCAAGGTTTTCTTTATTCATGAAGCATTGGCTGATCAGAAAAATCTCAAATGAACTTTTATGTTTATCGTACATGCTCAACAATAATTTGAACATTTTCAAATTATCATTCATCGTGCTTAGCAGTGTTTCATTTGTAACAGATGTTAAAACTTGGACAAAAGGTTGCGGTAGTTTTTCAATCAGCAGTGCTACTAAATCTCGATTGCTAGCGTTTTTTGGACTTTGACTTGAAAGGCCACTCGAAATTGTTGCGGATGAAACACTTCTTTTTGGGTGTGCTGGTGAAGTCACATTCTGTTCTTTTCTTTCTAAATAATCTTCTAATGGATTAGATATCGATAGGCATCCTTGATTTAAATGAAGGCAACACATATCAAAAAACCGTAGCAATATATAAACGTTAGCCTTCATATGTTGAGTTGCCTCATTTTCCTCTGGATTCGTAGTGACAAATTTTTGAATAAGAGAACTGATACCACGGAGAGACACTATTTCAAAGGGATTATATAAACCAAAGAATTCATCTAATAACGGTAGTCTTGACATAAACCCAGAATTCCCGCCGCCAGTTACATGTTTGCACATCTTCTGCATGCTCTTTCCTCCCTTATTATTTTTGGAAATTGCCCCCCAGCAAGCATATCTTGTCAAATAGACTCTATCCCTATATTTATTCCTCATGAGTTGGGTTTCTATGGATTTCGCTGCATCTGCTGGATCAGAGTTTTTCAGAAGCTGAGGTAATTTTGACAGATTAATCTTTGGTTTCCAATTTCTTGCGAGTTCTCTTATTTTAAGTATCAGCTCATCAATCATATCCTTGATAATCTTATTTTGCACCGGTAGAGCCTGTAATTGTTTGATCGCATCATTATATTGCTTGAATTCCGGTAGATCTTCAATGTCATTATCAAACAAATTATTTTTAGAATCCAAGTCTGTTGTTGCATTAATACTTGTTTCGATTTTTGGCTCAGCGATTACATGTGTTACAGGATCACAAACTGTTTCCCGTTGTCCAGGTAATATTGGTGAGGGAAACTGTGTTGCCACCTCTCGGTGGCCTAGCGTATTACTAATATCAGGATTCACATTTATATCTTCCTTTTGATTTGATTTCAAAGTGCCATCCACATCTGCAATAAGTAAAGAGGCCAAAGTACCAATCTCTACAGGGCTACCTGAAGTGGCTTTGCCAATTTTCTGAACGTTTGATTTCGGTGTCACCAACCCAGAAACTGGAGTGGCTTTGAAATTACATTCACATTTGTAAGTAACACAGTTTGAGCAAGGGTAAGTACCTGTACATTTAATCTTTCTTCTTCTACAATTTTCACATGCTTTAACTACCTTCTTCCTCTGCTTTGGAAGTTTGTTTTCTCTTGTCTTTCTCACCATACTTGTAATGATTAGCTACCCGCTCTTTTATAGGATGATTTGTTAATTTATTGTATTTTTCAGCGGGTGTTGATAAGAAATAACCATTTACAGGATACTCGGTAGTTATATGGACTTTAGATACTGTGTCCCAGTCAGTGATGTTCTTTGTAATTTGTTAATTTATTGAACCATCGGTTGATGTGTCGAATTATTACTACTGTTTAAATTTTCAGGTTGCATTCCGCGGAAATAGTATGCCATTCTATATTTCCACGGAAATTTTGTCATCCAAAGGGTTTGATCAGGTAAAAAAATATAAGTGGCAGAAAATGAGGATAATCGATTCTTATAATGTCACACATTCTACATAGCTTCTGTTTGTATATTATAAAAAAAAAAGAAAGATTTACCTGTATATCATAAATTACTGAAGGAGATTGACTACTTTAAGCTATATTGTTAATCATGCTCAACCACAAGATAAATTCATCAGGTATTTTGACTATTTAATGGTAAATAAATTATTTAATAAGGTTATACTTGTAAACAATGTGGAACGATTTCAATAGAATAAGTATCTGGGTCCTTTAGAAAAGCAATATTTTTAAGTTTACCTTGATTAAATTTTGGAGCCCAAGTTAGTTTGTCACCATATTTCACTTCAATTTCATTGCACAATCTAGCAGGATCTTTACAACTGACACAAATATGACCATAACCTTGTGGTTTGTCGTTACCGTTATGGTACTTAAACTCGTCATCATTCTCTGTACCCCAGTTGTGAGTCAATTCGAGGACACCCTCTGTGGAATGTCTTTGTTCACCTTCTTTTAAGCCGTACGATAAGAAGTATAAAGTAAATTTACCATTCTCATGTACAGACTTCTCCAAAAGTTTGAAACCAAGAACATTTTCATAAAACGGAATAGATTTAGCTGGATCTTTAATTCTAATCATGGTATGGTTGAATCTGTACCCAGTGACCTTATCACCCTTATCGTAATGAATTAGTTCAATCCAATATTGGTCCGGGTCTAAGACAAAAGCGATATCCTTTTGTCTACCGTCAACCAATCTCTTCTTGAAATGCACACCCTTCTTCTCTAAGTCTGCACAGGCAACATCTATATCGGCTGTAGAGAAACAGACGTGTCCAAAGCCTCTATGTGGTTCGATATTCCCATTTGAGATGGTGTAATCCTTATCAGTTTCAGTACCCCAATTGTGCGTCAATTCGAGGATACCAGCCATACCAAAGACATCTGTGGTCCCATCAGCATTCTTGGACATCTCAGGCTTATCAAAGGAAAGAAAGTAAAGGGAGAACTTCATCTCTGGAAAGTCTTTCTTTGACAGCAACTTCATGCCAAAGTTATCGATGTAGAATTTGACACTACGTTGGGGATCTTTGACACGGAGACAGGTGTGGTTTAGCGTCATAGTAGGATCATTTTGGGCAGATTCGATGATGGTGGAGTATGGCATCTTGTTTAATTTAATTTTTGTGATGACTTGAAGCTTCAATCATGTTTTTGTTTAGCGGTCCTTCTTTTTTTTATACTAAAGGCAAGTGAGGACGCAGATATATAATGATTGCTATCTCCGGAATTAAGTCCGTTAAAGATTTAAGAAAGGTATTTATTATTAATTTTATACATCGTAAAATGTAGCTGGATTGGAAAAATTTGTAAGCAAAGGTATATTTGCATGTTGTATGCTTTGGTGTTCTTTAAGTTGTGCTATGTGTTTATTTTTAACAAGCATTGTCATTTGTTTCAATAGTGTTTATCGATTAATTGTAACTTGTTCTTACACTACACAGCTTATATCTTAACCATTTTATGAAACAAAAAACATCCAAAGAAGGTGAATATATATTCATTATTTGCTTATATTTACCAGCCAGAAGTATTTTTTGTGATTCTATCATTTTGAGATTTTTTTACTTTCAATTGTTAAGAGATTTGTTTTGCAAGTAACGACATTGTTCTTATTTAGTTTTGTTTTGTTTCATTATTTTTAATCAAGTACGGGATGACTCTTCAAAAATACCCCTCCCAAATGTATTTATGACAATGTATTGAACATAACCCATTGTAATTTGTTTTTGATGCAAAAGTAAGTTTCTCCTTAGTCTTTTAAGTTAAACTGTAACATAAATTTTTGTTGTTGGGCATGCTTTTCAGCAACACTAAAAGTGTTAGTGGTTATTTAAATAATTTATAATATACAGGCAAATCATTCTTTCCCTCTTTATATACAAATTAAATATTTTGAGAAGAGTTTTTTTTTATTCCATAATTATCATCATTACTGCCTTAAATACCTTTTACCTAAGCGGTAAACTATCTTTAATATAAAAACAATAATCAACGAAAATGTGTGTGTGTTATTAGATTAACAATAGGAAGCAAAGTGAAAGAAAAAATGTTAATTAATTATTAAATGTAGTACAATTCTGTTATAAATATAAATAGATCCCTCAGTTATTTTAACAAATTATGAGGAATTTCTTTTCATTGGTGGAACCCATTCTTCTGACTTCCAAGCCTCTGTACCTTCTTCCCACATACTGTTTACTTCTTCCAATGTTAAACCCTTTGTCTCTGGAACGATAAAGAAAACATAGACAAATGAGAAACATAAACATCCCATGAAGACATATCCGTAGTAGAAATCGATAGCCCCAGTAATGAAAGGAGTGAAAAATCCAATGGCAAACCCCCATAGCCAATTGAAAGCTTGGGAGACAGACATACATTTACTCTTAACTCTCAATGGGAAGGTCTCGGAGTTGATGACGAAGACCAAAGGTGCCCAAGTGGAAGCAAAGCAAAAAATATAAAGACAGGTAAATACAATCATACAATTACCTGCACCCTCAGAAGAACCATTCTCCTTACCATTTGGCCATAATTTTGTAACACCAACAGAGGCAAAGACTACCATACAGGCAGCCATAGTAGCTGAACCAAATAATAAACCCTTACGACGCCCAAACCTTTCAACAGCATAGATACCAGCAAACGTGGAGACAAAGTTGACAATACCAAGAACAATGGATGTTTGGAACGAATCATTCATACCAACTGATTGGAAAATAGTAGTGCCATAGTAGAAAAAGTAGTTACAACCTGTTAATTGTTGGAGGGATTGAATCATGCAACCCATAACCAATCTTTGGAAAACCTTTGTTTTGGTAGAAAATATTTCAGTCCAGGAAGCTGAACCAGCAGCTCTTTCAGATTCTATTCCACTTTGCAGAATTTGAAATTCTGCCTCAACAGCTGGATCGTCGATTGAAATTTTGTTGGAAGTGGCAATGGATTTCTTTGCTTCTTCAAAAGAGTCACATTTAATCAAAAATCTTGGAGATTCTGGTACAAATGTCATACCAACAATCATTAGGAGGGCCCAAGCAAATCCCAATCCCAATGGTACTCTCCATTGAACGGAGTTTGAATAACTTTTGGTACCGTAATTTGTGCAGTAACCTAGGAAAATACCAAAAGTAATCATTAATTGATAGCAGGAAACTAAAGTACCTCTCAGGTGCTTTGGAGAAACTTCAGAAATAAGCATTGGACTCAACACTGCAATACCACCGACACCAAGACCGGCGACAATCCTACCGGTAAGATATTGGTACCATTTAGTGTTAGAAGAAATTGAGATGATAATACCAATAATGTAAATGACACTGACAAGCACTAACCCCATTTTACGTCCAAACATGTCACCTGCCTTAGCCAAGATGATACCACCAACTGCACAACCAATGTTAAAAGTACCGACCATTAAACCAACTCTTACATCGGACAAAACGTATTTACCATCTGAATTCAGTTCACCAAACCTTTGGATAAAGTCAGTTTGGTTAAGGAAACCAGAGATGGTACCGGTATCCCAGCCGAAGATGAACCCACCAAAGGCAACCATAATACAATTAATTGCAACAGCTAAGTAAGCGGCGGCTGGCTTTTTTGGAATATCGTATAAATCTTCACCGGAAGATTCTGAGTATAGCTTTTCTGTTCTTAAATTAGTTTCTGAAGTTGTATTGTTCGTAGATTTTGACTCATTATCGCGATCAGTTGAATTGATAATTTTTGTAGACATCTTTGAATTGATTAGTATATTAGCTCTTGTAAAATGGAAAGAAAGTATAGAAGATCAGGCGAAAGAGGAGAAGGAAGGTTATAAAAATATTGTTCGATAGTAAATTTGCTCCATATTTATATTTTCCATCTTACTATTGAAAGGTAAATTATACAATCTCTTAAAAAAAATTCCATAGAAGGAGATATTTTAGTATTGAAGTTGTGCACTAGTTTCTACATGTCTTATAAAAAGGTACTTGAAAAAAGGTACAAAGTCCAGAATCCTTAAGTGTGTAAATTTTTTAACCCCTCCGGGGTATTCTACTTTCGTAAAAACCTCAGTATAGCAATTTCTACACAAATATGTGGTAAATTAACGTACATGTCAGAGGTTATACCTTGATTTCAGACCCTGATTTCCATAAGCTAAAAGAAACTTTTACGCAGGGAATATGATTTACGCCAGGATGTTCCACTGCCAACTATTTTTTTCGCGCTACGTCACTTCTCAGTTGGTTTTTTAAAATTTTTAGGAAAGTACCCCACATTAATTTTCACTAAAAATAGAAACATCTCACTTCATAATCCTATGAATTTCTTGTTTGGGATATAAAACAGATGAAAATATGATTGATGACATAAATCTGAGACACATTGATATACATAATTTTAATGCAATCCTTAATAATTCATATTAATTAAAATGATAAGTTCAATCAATCACACTTCTTTGTACTGAGAAAAACATAACTACTGTCCGAAGAGATCAGGGCATGATATAAATTCTTTCAAAACAAAATGGGATAAGTAAATTGTTCAAGTAAAAATCTGAGTGGTAATATTAATTTAAGATGCTTCGATCAAATATTTTATCAAGAAGACTCATATTGATAGTTCCACCGGTGGTATGACATGTCGGTACAGTATTGGGTGAATCTTTTGAATCAGAAAAGTTATTCTTGGATCGTATATATTCAACACGATTTAATGTGTTGAAGATATGTACATCTTCAGTGTTTCCGCCCTCATTGTCGCTTTTTTTCGAATAGAGTTGGTGATTACCTTATACCAAAGACGGTAATGAATGATGATCACCCCATTAAACTACCGCAAGATCTTATTTAAAAATAAATTTTAGTAGACATTTTTATAATAGTAATTACACTGTAGACTCTTACTAGAAGATTGTTTCATGAAGAATTTTGATGAGTTATATGTTGACCCGTTATATTGATCGATGTTAGGGTGGTATATACATTTACAGTTTGATTTATAATGTTATCTTATAAATATGGTCAACTCCAACCATCCTAGTAGGCCAAATGAAAACTTTAAAAATAATGTATATAAGGATATGTAATCTTTTTCATTACCATTTGGTTTCGAAAGTTAAATAACAATTAGAGATGTTCGCAGTATACAAATATGTAAAATTGAGCTAATGAATCAAGTACTCGAACTAAGTAAAACAACTTTTATTACATTTTGCTATATATCTGTTAAATCTTAACTTTTTTAGGCTGATTAGTACAAGAATATTAAAACAGGGAAATTTTACCACCGATACAAATCTACATTGTCAATTACCAAAATTGTATTTTAGAAAAAAAAAATTTAAATCAACAGGTATTTATTTTCTAAGAGAATATCTTGTGGTTGAGCATGATTGGCTTTATAGCTAGACGTGATAGATGTCATTTCAAATAGTGAATAATATACAGATAAATCTTCTTACTTTTTTATAATATACAAAACTAACATATACATAAAGTGCGACATTCTAATATTT
>JAJMCG010000088.1:0-45465 GCA_030572895.1 Jamesozyma jinghongensis
TATTATTATTATTATTATTATTATTATTATTATTATTATTATTATTATTATTATTGTCGGATTCAGCAGAGAAGGTCATTATTTGTTTGTTGTATGTGAAATATATGTAATGATTTGAAATTCTATGTGAACTGTGCGAGTTTTAGTAGGATAAGGTACTATATCATATCAATGCTGAAGGACAGAGAGGTAAAAAAAAAGTCAAGAGAGAATTTTTAAAAGGAAACAAATTCAGGCAATGGAAGTTCCAAGCACCACCACACCTATATATGTGAATAAAATCCACGGGACACAAGTTTCCAATAACACAATGAATGTATTGTGGGTGAATTGACTAGTCTTTTTTCCCCTTTCTAAATTAGGATCGGCACGGAAAACATGCACTACTATTTCAGGCTTGGAACGTAAACAGAGATGAAAAAAAATTTTCGCTCTAGTGGATGCCGTGGCGGGGGTTTCCGTAGAGAGCGGACCGAAACTCTTTTTTTTTTCGTGGTGGTGCCGTCCGAGTTGAAAAAAAAAAAGCCAATCATTATCCAAAAGAGGAAACAGTCAGGGGATTATTACCAGGTAAAGTGGGATTACCCCGAAAGTCCTAGGAAGAGGGGCCACCCAGCTATTCCCGTCTATTACGTGTGATCCCGAGAATAAGAAGTTCTTCAACAGTGTGTGCAATTTGAATAATTGTCTCTCCAACGCAATGCTGCTGTTGTTGTATTTTTTTTACCATCGGTTGCCTTTATGGATTATTTAGTATGAATTGGTTGCCCCATACACGAAGGGTTTCATAATACGCTCACCGGGACGTTAACTCCTGCATGGTTTTCTACTGTTGCAGCACGGTGAAAATCAGACATGGCCGCGGGGTACTGTCGTTCTGCGATGTTTTCTCTCGGCATCCTCGGAGAATAACCTTATTTGTTTGCATAACCCATGCGTCTCAGAAAAACACGCACGGGAATTACAGGTACGCTTCTCGATGCACACTGAAAATTTTCTGCTGCTGCTATTTGCAGCAGTGACTACTTTCCACATATTATCTTTAAATGAAAAACGTCCAGCCAAAAAAATTTTCATTCGGATTCACAACTTTTGTCTCTCTGGGAAAAATGTGTCTGTTTTAGCGACACAATATTTTATTTGGTCGGTTTATTCGGTTTATTTCCCCCCACCCTTCCCCCTTTTCATCTCGTGACCTGCATATTCATATATGAAAGGGAGAAGAGGCTTAGTCTTGTTTTTTTTCGGCTCTTGTGATGACTCCATTCCGATCTAATTGATACATTATGTATCTTGATTTGCATCTCTTTTTAAAGCATGGTTCAAGATCATTATTAACAATATATTATTATGCGCGAAACTGCAAACATTGTCCTTGCCCATTTCTTATCGTATGTGGTAAATATAGTAAATTGAATCTGAACTCCTGTATATAAAAAAAAAAAGGTCGGCGTTTTAGAAAAACGTGACACTGAATTTATTCAACATGTTAAACAATACAGTTCAAATTTCTTTAACGTAATTTTGTAAACAATGAGTCTATTAAATTTATAAACGTAAAGTTGAGGAGGTGGCCCCACGCATTGTATCGTGTTTTCAAGTCAATATTATTTTCAACTTTATTTAACTATCTGATTTCTCAAAAAAGGGGGTAAAAAATAATTAAAGAGGTACACTTCCACCCCACCTTCCCGTTATACGTAAACAAGAAAAACAAAATCATGTCGAATGCCTGTCAGAAACAAGCATGTGATATTCAAAGTATGTTATATTCTTAATTTTACGGTTTCCAACGTCATGCTATTTACTAACTTTATATCAGAGTGTCTTATTGCTAATAATTGTAACGATGATAAATGTTTGAAACAAATTGAAAGACTTTATCAATGTTGCGCGAATTTTTACAAAGAGATGGGAAACGATGCTCGTTCCCCATGCTGTCCTCTACCTGATCTGTTGCAATTGAAACTGAACCAGATGAACAGTACTACATAACATATTTTACAACATATATAGTGATGTATGTGGGAGATGAATCTAATCATAACTTATATTAATTCACAGTTCTAGCGAAGATCCATTCCACACTTCTCTTTTTTTTACAAAAGAAAACTAATCTAAGATCAACCGCGAGCACGACAGTTGAATATCGAGTATCCAACCGCATACGATACTAAGTAAAGTATGTAGGTCCACAGGCATATTTCATCCAGTACAAATCGTGACTCTGGGTGTCTAACAATAAAAGACATTGTATTGGTTTTCTAAAGCCCAAAAAAAAATTTTTACAGTTAATAACTAAAAGTAGACTTATCTAATTACCGTTTCTTTGCCTTTTTATATTCGGGATGTTCATGTTGAATTAAAAAAAATTTTCATTGAGAAGCAGGGTAAACTGACGCTTCAAAAAAATACAGGGTTTATTGCACATCAGATGATAATGTTAAATTAAGATTAAGATAAAATAAGAGCTATTGATATGTACTTTTCAATTATGATGAGATTTAGATCAACAAAAATAACTTAAAATTTGTAGGTTCATATACGAATTTCCCAGGGTATTCAACTTTAGAATTACAAAATGAATTCAAGTCATCTTTGAATATAAAGTCCAAAACATTTAATTAATGATTTCATTAATATAATAACGTGTATAATATATATATGTATAACTATTCAGATAAATAAATTGGATTTATTTAATACTATATTAATGGGCATGATGATCCGAATATTCTAGTAAGAGATAAAAAAAATGACTGACAAATATTAGTATATTTGAGTCAAATTAGCCAATCTTTAAACTTAATGACGACGAGAAGCAGCAATGATGTTGTTCATTTCTTCAACCTTAGCCTTAGCTCTCTTGAAAGAACCTAATCTCTTCTTAGCGACCTTCTTAGCTCTCTTTTCACCAGAGTTTCTGATTAAATCGATTAATCTTCTTTCATATGGAGCTAAACCAGCAATTTCTCTAACTAATTCTCTAACGAACTTGGTTCTGTTAGAAGAAGCACCCTTCTTGTAAGAAATCTTAGCGGCAGGAGTCATTGGAGTGACATTCTTACCCTTGTTTAAACCAACAGCGATACCTATTTCAAAAAAATAAATTGATAATAAAAGATTATCATTTAAATTATGTTAGTAAATTTTAATTCAATAATACATTACTGAATGAAATGAAGAAACAATTTTAAAAGCAATTTACTAGGAGGATCTTGGTACAGATTTCCAAATATTGTCTCCATCATAGATAATTCTAATATATCTTCGGATATAGAAGCCTTTAGTAATGTTACGGATTCTTCATTGTTGTCTGACAAATAATAACTTATATTCTATCACATTCAAGGTATCCATAATACCTCAATAATATGAACAATTCACTTATCCATAGGTTTCATATAATTTAAAGTCATATTTTTCACAATCCAATTCTATTAATTATCCACATGAAGTTCAATGATCCCTAGAGTTTACTTTGGTCCTGAAATCATTCTTCAAATTCACATTCATCACAGGTTTCTTATCAGTTCAAGTACATACCAGTCTTAACAGCCATTTTTCGTTATATTATTGATCTTTCACGGTTTCTTAAAATAAGAGTATAGTGTTACTATTACTTTTAATTATTACTTATTTTGTATATCTCTCGATGTCTTCAAAGCGAACAAAATTTTAAATTTTCCGATATAAATTTTTTGAAGACTCCAAGAATCTAAGCAAAATTAGCATGGTGTTAGGACTTTTGAGTTGGTGTACGGATTTATGATGTCCACTCTAACAATCAAAACTAATGAATATTATGATTCTTCTTGAAATGGATAATATACCACCCATATTATTTACATGTATTTACATAATTATATATGTTAGATCTCTCCAGGTGAAGCAGTGTAAATATTGTTCCTACGTTTAAGCACTCTCTTGAAGCGATACAGTAGATAAATCAAAATTATACTCGTCCAACTTTGCAATAATTTGTTCAATAGACGCACCATGGTATAATTCAGCATATTTGGATCTTGATAACTCTTCACCAATAGCAGTATGTTCCATTTTTTCTAATGGGAATAACAAATTCAATAATTTATTCTTACTTTCCTTGATCTTTAATGGCTTACCATTAACAACCCCACTGAAATAAATGACTACATCATTACCATCCTTATCCTTCACAACTTCCAATTCCTTGAGATAATCAGCGTTCTTCAATTCTCTTGCCTTTAAAACCCTGTAACGAAGTTTCCAACCTGTTGGACCTAATTCCTTGATTCTTGCTGGCTTGTCCTTAGTTAAGTAATTATCAATACCACCTTCCTTACTGATTGTACGTAAAACCTTAGCCGTCATTTTTATGCTAATCTTTCTGTTAAGGGCTTCACTCCATAGTCCCTTCTTCACAATATTGGGTAACCAGTCTCTTCTTGTCTTGTGTTTACTCTCAGAGATAGAATTACCAAATTGGATAAAAGAACCACCGTATAAACCTTTTGCACTTTGCTTAAATACAGTTGGATTACCATACTTATACTCTGGAAATTCTTTGTCATTTTTTGGCACGTAATGTGGTCTGGGGTCACCTATTTTATATTGAGGTTGAACCGCGACTTTTCTTGTTTCGACTAGTCGCCACTCTCTCAAAGTAGTAGCCCCAGAGGAAAAGCATCTCTTAATACTGGTACCTTTCAATAGATTAAGCATATTCAGATGTTTTAATTACCGTCCTTGTTAGGTTACCTTTGTGGATTCTTGATACTAATTGTCCCCTGTTTGATTGATTAACGATAGATGAATTCGTTAAACTTCCAATCTTGTCTAAAAACAATCACGTGACTAAGCAACGAAATGTTACTGTCAGCAACAGTTGCCTAATTATTTTAAGAAAAAAAAATTATAGAGAGATATTTAAAAGTTATAAAACGACATTAGATTGCATCATATATAATCAATTCTTTTTACCAGTACCACCAGTCAAGAATTGATTTATATAGAATAAAGACCAGCTTGAAATTAAATTCGTTCTAAAGAAATTAGATTAGTTTGAAGTGAAGTTAATCATATTTTAGAGTAAATTAAAGTTACCTTTTATTTTAGTAATTATTTAGGTTATATACAGTGTATTAATTGAATAATTTGACATTATCACATTAACGGATACCTTCTGTTTACTTTTTTTTTTTAATCTATAAATATTTTAAGGACTTTGATTTAACAAGATGTACTATTTTTCAATAAAATCATTATTTTCAATATGTTGAAGATTTTCAAAACGAATCCATCATCTAATAACAATTCACAAATCTGTTTCTTATTCGTACGATAAGGATCGACTACATACAAAAGCTATTTAAATACATTTTTGAAAGTATTCCAACTACCACCAATGTTTAGTGATTTAGAGGAAGAACTATCTTCGAAGAGAACACCTTTTTCGTTGGCTTTTTTAATCTTCTCAACTAATTCTTCTAATTTACTAACTCTATCCTGTAAAATAGAATTTTCTTGCATGACCTTTGTATTCTTTTTCAATGTGTTTTCCAAATCTTTCTTAATTTCAATTGGAACAGGAGCATTCGAACTCTCATTAGTTTTTTTAATTTCTGATTCAAGCTGTTTTCTCAACTCAAGGACACTCATTTTCATAGTCGTATTTTCTTTTTGCACTGAAGTAATGTTTAATTGATTTTGCAATACCTCATTAGCAATGGTAACGTGCTCCCTGTTTAACAAGGCATAGTCCTTCTCCAGTTTACGAACTTTCTTCTGTAAATCTAGGTTTCTAGCTTTAATTATGTCAAATTGTTCTTGTTGTTGGCGTTCAAGCTGATGAATTTCAATATATTCACTCTCATAACGCTTTAATAACTCTGGCGTGATGATAATATCTTCTAATGATTGGGAAACAAACTTTTCCATATTGAAGTTTTCAGTTGTGATTGCAATTGGTTTCATAATTAAGACACTTTGAATGCTGCTTCTATCATCTTGTTCAGATTCTACCCTTTTTTCAACAAATTCTTCATGATCAAGGAGATAGACATTGAATAAGCTTTCCTTCAAAAATATTAAAAGGTTATCAAAATCTAGCTTTAGCAATTCGTCCTCATTTTGCATCAATAGATTTGCAGCAAATTTTAATAATGATTCGCTACCTTCCAAAATTAAAATATCGAAGATTCTAACTGCAAACTCTAGAGGTATTTTAGAAGCAAATCCAGTAGAAAACCATTCTGTGGCAAACATAGAACTACGAATACCTTTTTTTTTTAAGTGATCATACAAGTCATGACACCTCTCTTCTAACAATCTATCAAATTGATACAATAAAGGAGAAACACCTTCCGGATTCCTCAGATATAAGTCTGATAAATTGTAGGTTTTCATTAATGTTGCCAACATACCAAATGTGACAACCTCCTCCTTGCAGACAGTGTGTAGTACTATAACCAGATCAACTAAGAGATAATTATAGGTGATGTCTGTATTAAGTTGTAAGTAAGCCTTGATGACATTGGTAATTGATTCTCTTGCTGAGTCTGACAGCTCTGACCGACTCGCCAACTCTTCAATTACAACTGAATCTAAAGTAAATTCCTTATCAAGTAAAGTTGTATATATTGGGCTCCAATTACGACAATAATTTAAGGATACCGATTGCCAAAAGTTGAGACGGTTCTCCTTTTGAATGTCTTCTTTTGCAGCCAATTTTTCTAATTCTTCATACTTTTCTGTAATTGTGTTTACTGGATCTGCTATTACAGATGCAATTAAACCACCATCTGCTGAGATTTCTTTAGGTGATTCTGGCAACATTTTAAATTTATCTTCGTTCTTTAAAATCTTTATTGTTTTGTGTAATCTGTTTATTACCAAACTAGTGTTATCTAGGGGACATATTTCTGATTCAGGACTCTTCTCCGTTTCATTTAACTGTGCTTCTGATGAAGAAGGTGTCTCCGGAGTTCTCGAAGGCAAAATTGGAGCGTTTGGATCTTCTGCAATTTTCATTGGGATTTGATCAACAGATCTGGAAGGTAAAGCTGGGGCATTTGGATCCAACTGAACCACTGGTACTTCTCCAGCTTCTGTAGGTAACAGGGGTACTGGTCTGTCTGATAAATCTGAGGAAGTAGTTTCGACTTTGGCTTCCTCAGCTTCCAGTTCTATTGGTTCTGGGGGAATTATAGCAAGAACAGGAGCTTCCGTCTTGACGTTCTCTTTAGCAGCATTCTTAACGATATCAATTTCAGATGAACCGTTGGGTTTTTGCTCAGAATTCAAATCGATTTCTTCCAGGGAAGCATCGTCTGTTTTGATATCCAGGGGCTTGACCACATTTTCTGTCTTAGGTACCTGCGGAATCTTCATCTCTTTTTCGTTCACCTCCTCAATGAAATCTTCCCTCTGAACCTCTTTATCTTCACCTTTATCAATTTGATATTCTTCCTCTTTAATTTCCTCATTTGATGCGCTTTTGATGTTACTCTCAACCGTCGAGGTTCCAACATTTGACATCTGGTTGTTCGAGAGTTCTAAGTTTGTTGAAATATCCTCATCTATATGCTCTGGAGGTGCGTTCAAATCCTCTCCTAAATTACTCATTAGCGTAGTATTTCCTCTTTTTCGCCCAATTATAATTGATTATCCTTATTCCAAGCCATTTAATATCGAATAAATTGAAATATTTTTCAATCCCTTAATAACTTTTCCACGTAACAAACATACTGCAGAAAAAATAGTTATATGTGTAACGGAATATATATATTAAATAGTTTCTATCTAGCCAACGAACAGATCTTGAATGTAACAATGAAGATCATTTAAGAATAGTCTGAGAGGACAGGTGAAAATTCAATCTCATTGAAATTTTCGACGGAGGAGAATGCAGAGATCACCTCACTGTCGTAGTAGTCTGGATACACTATACCATCTGTGATCCCTAAGTCTGAGATCCGCATCTCTGTCTCTGTCACTGTTAAGTTAGGGAAATGGATTCGTATTAAGTCCTTGGATTTGGTCATAGGAAGGGATCCATAGTTGTCAAAAATCTTGGAGATAGATTCTTGAAATTGTGAAATTTTCTTTAAATCATCTTGCCATTTTGACAATATTGATTCATTCAAGAAACTTACACTAGTAATACTTGTCGCTGGAGACATAATGGTAAACTCCACAAAAGTACCACAGTTTCCTTTCTGAGAGTTCATCATCTTAAACAAATCTTCCTCGTAGTTCTTTGACTTCTCAGAGTAGGAACAATCAAACAAATTTCTCACGTATAATAATAGTCTCTTGATTGCATTGTTTGTGTATATGATGCTCTTTGTAGAATACAACTTTTGCAAATCATTGGGATTAATCAAGTTAATCATGTTCCAATTTTCATACAAGGAATCCCCAACGCTTCCTTGGGGGACTCTTTGCTTGCAGGCTAAAGAGAATCTAGACACATTACCTAGTTGATTGACCCTATTGGCAGAATAATATGGACAAACATTGACATTATAACTCAAATTTGAAAATCTGTTTGAAAAAGGAAACTTACTGTTTCTGATGGGTACTGGGATACGGATAGAGAGCGGTATTCCCCCATTAACTCCACCATTGCCACTAAATGGAGGTCTTAGTGCTAGACGCCGATTAAGCATACCTACAACCCTCTTATCCACTGTCCTGCGTAGCTGGGCCAACTGCCTTCTGGAGACATTTAACCACTGCTTCCATGTACTCGGAATCATCTTAAATCACGCTATGAGAGGGTTACTGACAGGTCTTGGAGTCGTTTATTTAGTCTTGAAAGTGGTAAAAGGCTATTCTTATCAGTAGCGATGAGATCAAATTTTAGGTACCCTTTGGCTGTTGACTCACCCGGCTACAAAAATTGTCTGAAAACAAAGAATGAATTCTATTTACGTGATGGGATTGATGTGTGGATCAGATATCTAAAGGAGCAACTACGGCAGTAGAGCGCATCCACCCAACAATCGATACCCAAGATTTACCACTGTAGGTGTATTATAGTTACTAGACTTAAACCTAGGAAAAAAAAAGAGTCCTCATAGCTTTATGATGGTGGCGAAACCCTCGAATAACCTTAGGAGGGAGCATAAATGGGCTAAAGAGACGCCATCTATCCAGCAGGATAAGGATCTGGTGCTCAAAATGATAAACAAAAAGATAACAAACAAGAAAATACGAACAACTAGCATAAAACATATGTCTTCAACCTCTAACCTGCCTAGCACCGAGCAGATGTCACCTTTAAATAACAACAACAACAATGCATTTGTGCCTAATATAGATAACAGTACAACACCTTTACAGTCATACGACAACTCTGAGAAGAATATTATGAATAATAATACCTGTCGAATAGATTCACAACCAAGAACGGAATCTAGCATAAACAACTTCCCAAATCACACTAGCACGCAACGGCCTCGAACCACAGTACCAATGCCAAATATTTCTAATGGAAGACTCACACCTATTGCAAATAATATTTCTAGACAGAATCATACTTCAGCATTACCTAATAATGGGAATATATCGTCATTTCCTGGGTCTACTACGGTACAAACTCCTATGGCATCTAGAATAACAACATCAGTCTCAACTCCAATTAATAATAATAATTGCAGCTATAGACCCCTTGAACTATCTCAACCAGGTTTTATTTCAAGTAATAGAATTTCAGCAACAGACTCGAATACAAGCATTAATGGAAATAATATCCATACACAAGAAAAAACAATCATAGATGCTCAGAAGAAGTTTATCGATGTACTAAAGAGACAGTCTTCACTATTGATTACGAAATGCCAAATTATGGAATCAACATCATTGTCTGAGGACGCAAAAAAGCAACAATTAAACAACAAGATAAACCCTAACCTAAAAAGGATTGAGTCTGAAATTAGGGAATGCGATGCTAAAGTTTCCAAATTGATTCAAAACATACAAAAGGATACTCGTTCTGCGATTACTCCAAGAGCTTTTAATGCCTCTATACAACAGGTGAACACATATTCTAACAACACCAATATCTTTCCAAGTCGCGAAGAACACTTCCCGATACCAAATGAAAATACCCTTCAAAGACATTTAATAGAAGTATTAGATGACGAAGATGACATGGATATCCGACCAGTTGTCCCAGAAGGAGATGAACAGGATGATGAAGATAATGAACCAACCATAATATCACAAGAACAGCCCAAATCGAGTCCCGTTTTAAAACAAAGGGAATTGAGAGAAAGAAGACCTGTAAATAACAGAATACCAGATATGGATGACCCATGGGATTACAAGACAGGTAAGAAATATTCCGAATCACAGTTGGACCCAGAGGAAGATGTGACTATGGATGCGGAAGACGATGTGGATTCCGATTATATGTCCACTAGAGATGAGGAAAGGATGGAAGATGAGAGAATCCATCAAAGCGATCTTGATTTTGTAGTTGATGACAATGAACTTGATGATACAAATCGTGAAAATGCAGATTATGAACCAGACACTGGGGGAAATATTGAAATAATTCTGTCTTCACCCATCAAAGCAAATACAAATCGCATCGAAGAAATTAATTTGTTGGATGACGACATTGTTGGGGATAGTCATCATTCAAACTCATTAAATCACATATCGATGTCCAATTCTGATCTGGAATTTATAAACAGTGAGGAGGATGACGAAGATGACGATTTATCTGATAGTGACTTGGAAAGATTCGATGAAGAAAGGGAAAACAAGACTCAAGTTGTTGATATGACTGAACTTGATAATGACTTAAGAATTATCAACGAGAGAAAATTAGACGAAGATGCCTACAAAGAATTTAATAAACCCTTCATCAAGCGTGAAATTTCTGATACAAATAATAGAGATGATTTTGATGATGATTTTTCTTTATTAGATGCAATTACAACAAGTAAAAGTGATCAACCTATAGCAGAGGAAGGAATAACCCGCGCAGTGTATCCGTGGACTGAAGAACTCAATAATAAACTTCATGATGTCTTCAAACTGCCTGGATTTAGACCGAACCAGGAAGATGCAATACATGCAACTTTAGATGGTAAGGATGTGTTTGTTTTAATGCCAACTGGTGGTGGTAAATCACTTTGTTATCAACTACCTGCAATAGTACAATCAGGGAAAACCAAGGGTACCACAATTGTGATATCTCCCCTAATTTCATTGATGCAAGATCAAGTAGAACACTTGTTGGCAAAAAACATAAGGGCTAGTATGTTCAGTTCTAAAGGTACTGCAGATGAAAGAAGACAGACCTTCAACCTTTTCATTCATGGCTTATTAGATTTAATCTACATTTCTCCAGAAATGATTAGCGCTTCAGAACAATGTAAGCGTGGGATAAGAAAATTATACAGCGACGGTAAATTAGCTAGAGTAGTCGTAGATGAAGCACATTGTGTCTCCAATTGGGGTCATGACTTCAGACCCGATTATAAGGAATTAAAGATTTTCAAGAGAGAATACCCGGATATACCTGTAATGGCATTAACTGCAACTGCAAGTGAACAAGTTAGAATGGATATAATTCATAATTTAGAATTAAAGAATGCCGTATTTTTAAAACAGAGTTTTAATAGAACAAACTTATTTTATTCCGTTAAGAAGAAAACCAAGAATACAATCTACGAGATTTCTGATGAAATTAAAGGCAAATTTAGAAATCAGACTGGTATTATCTACTGCCATTCCAAGAATTCATGTGAACAAACAAGTTCACAACTGCAAAGGAATGGTATCAAATGTGCGTTTTACCATGCAGGTATGGAACCTGAAGAAAGATTAGAAGTCCAAAAAGCTTGGCAGTCGGATAGAATACAAGTTATCTGTGCGACTGTGGCCTTTGGTATGGGTATTGATAAACCTGATGTAAGATTTGTCTATCATTTCACGGTTCCAAGAACATTGGAAGGCTATTATCAAGAGACTGGTCGTGCTGGTAGAGATGGAAACTTTTCATACTGTACCACCTATTTTTCTTTTAGAGATGTCAGAACTATGCAAACTATGATTCAAAAGGACGAAAATCTAGACAGAGAAAACAAGGAAAAACATATGAATAAATTGCAGCAAGTTATGGCATATTGTGATAACATGACAGATTGTAGAAGGAAACTAGTCCTCTCATACTTCAACGAAGATTTTGATTCAAAACTTTGCCACAAAAATTGTGATAACTGTAGTAATAGGTCCAATGTTGTGACGGAAGATCGTGATATTACGGACATTGCAACAAAGATTGCTAAATTGATCGAGAATGTTCACAACGACCGTGTCACTCTAATTCAATGTCAAGATATCTTTAAAGGATCGAGGAGTTCGAAAATCGTACAAAGTGGATATGATAATTTGGAACAACATGGCGCCGGTAAAACTTTACAGAAATCTGACATTGAAAGAATTTTTTTTCATTTAATCACTGTAGGTGTTATTCAAGAATATTCAATCATGAACAACAGTGGGTTTGCATCAAGTTATGTGAAATTGGGACCAAATTTCTACAAACTGATGAGTGGTAATTTGACAGTGCGCATGAAGTTCTCAACCTCCCCGAGGAACTCAAGACCACAAACTAGTGAAAGAATATCTTCTAACTCCAGACAGAATGTAACCTCAATAAATAATGATCACCTTGATCATCGATACCCAACACCAACTTTTACAAATGCCAAACAACTCAGTGAGGCCTTTCGATTTACAGAGCCAAATCCTCGTGAAAAAAGTTCTCCCATAGTGGTCCAACATAGAAAAATTTCTCTTACCGCTCATGAATCTGCTGAGTTGAATTACGCTTTTAAAACACTGAACGAAACGTGTTTAAAATTTGCCAATATGCAAACTCCACCTTTACAAAACTTCCTGTCACCCCTAGTTTTAAGACAGGTTGCTCAGCGGTTACCAACGGAGGCTGAATTTTCAAACTTGAGTGGAGTTACCGCAAAGCAGAAAAATCGCTACAAATATATCAAATCAACTATAGATAAACTACGTTTGAGGAAGTACAAACTTAACTCAAATAACAACCAAGTCGTGAATGACAGTGTTGTAGTAAGCCAAGGAAGTAGTATACCAGATATACAAGAAATCTCCCATAAAACAGGTACAACCTCAAACTTTTTCCCCAATGGCAATGCTTCAACGCAGAGAGAGAGATTGTCTGCTCGAGCTTTAAATCCCGACTACAGACCTTCCTTAAACGAAGTAAATAAGACAACCAACCCGCGCGTTGGATCGTTTGAGAAATACAACTATTCCAGAGGCAAGTAATTGCAAATAATTTTATAAGTCATCTATAGAAATATAATATTCCAAAATAACACCAAATACTTTTTCATTTATTACTAGATTAATTCTACAACTGTATAGTATATATACACTATTTTAACTGCTGAGATTCAACGACTTCTTCTACACTTGGACAGGTACACATCAAATTGATATCACCGTAAGCATCATCAACTCTTGTAACGACTGGCCAAAATTTATTTTCTTTCAAAAATGGTAATGGGTAGGCGGCTTGTTCACGAGTGTAACCACGACTTTCCCAATCTTTTGAAACGATTAAATCTTGTAACGAATGTGGCGCATTTTTCAATACGTTACCCTCTGGATTACCCTTTGCAAATGAATCAATTTCACCTCTAATGGAAATCATCGCATCAACAAATCTGTTTAATTCATTCAAGTCCTCTGATTCTGTTGGTTCAACCATCAACGTGTCATGGACAGGGAATGCTAAAGTGGGTGCATGGAAACCATAGTCTTGTAATCTCTTTGCAATATCAATAGCCTCAACATGGTGCTCTTTAAATTCAGATAAATCAATAATAAATTCATGAGCACAGTGTTTCAAACCATCCTTGTCATTGATGAAAAGAATCTGATAGTGTTCCTTCAAACGAAACATTAAATAATTGGCATTTAACATAGCTATGGTACTTGCAAATGGTAAACCTTCATTACCCATCATTTTAATAAATGCATATGAAATTGGGAGAACTAATGAGTTACCAAAAGCAGCAGAAGAAACTGCATCGATTCGCCTTTCGGGACCATTATCATTCTTAATATACGTTATATCATGTCCTGGTAAGTATGGACTTAAATGGCTTTTAACACCAATAGCACCAACACCTGGACCACCACCGCCATGTGGAATTGCAAATGTCTTGTGTAGATTCAAATGACAGACATCAGCACCCAAGTATCCTGGGGAAGTTAAACCTAATTGAGCGTTCATATTAGCACCATCTAAATATACTTGACCACCATTGTCATGAACAATTTGAATGGCCTCCTTAATACCTGGTTCGTATAACCCGTATGTTGAAGGATAAGTGATCATAATGGCTGCAAGCTCTTCTTTGTGCTTTTCAGCCTTTGCCTTCAAATCATCTAGATCAAGAGAACCGTTCTTCAGACAGGCAACAGGAACAACCTTTAGGCCACCCATTGCCGCAGAGGCAGGGTTTGTACCATGGGCAGAAACTGGAATCAAACAAATGTTTCTGTGAGATTGATTACAATCGTCCAAATATGTCTTGATAACACGAAGGCCAGCATATTCACCCTGGGCCCCTGAGTTTGGTTGTAATGAAATAGCGTCAAATCCAGTGATTTCACAAAGATCATGTTCTAAAGAATTAATTAGTTCATAATAACCTTCAACTTGCTCCTTTGGCTGGAATGGATGAATGTTAGAAAATTGTGGCCAAGTGATTGGAATCATTTCAACGGTAGCATTTAGCTTCATTGTACACGAGCCTAATGGGATCATAGAATTAGCCAAAGAAAGGTCTCTGGTTTGCAAACGATGCAAATATCTTAACATGGCGGTTTCATTATGGTAGCTGTTAAAGACAGGTTGGCTCAAATAATCTTCATTACGTTTCAAAGACTCTGGGAATTCGGGAAATTGACCTTTTTGTTCATTTTCCCTTATAAACTTATATGGATCTTTCAATACACCATTACCAAACAACTTCATCAGAGAGGCTAAATCTTCAACTGTTGTGGTTTCATCCAAAGATAAAGAAATGGTATTTTCGTTAACCTTAAACAAGTTGATATTATACTCCTCTAGTGCTTTAGAAAGTAGTTCAGTAGATGTTGTGCCGCCTAAGTTAATGGTTAAAGTATCAAACCAAGAATCATTAGCAATTTCGTAGTCTGACGCACTGGATTTGATGAACCTAGCCAAGATGGTGGTTAAAGCATAAATTCTCTTAGAAATATCTCTTAAACCCAATGGACCATGGTAGACGACGTAGTTGGCCGCAATGTTAGCTAGTAAAGCCTGTGCAGTACATATATTGGAGGTTGCCTTATTACGCTTAATATGTTGTTCTCTTGTTTGTAAAGCTAATCTTAGTGCTTGGTTACCTAGCCTATCCTTGGATACACCAACGATTCTACCTGGGATCTTTCTGCTCAACTTATCGGTAACAGAGAAAAAAGCAGCATGAGGACCACCAAACCCCATTGGGACACCGAATCTTTGGGAAGAACCTAACACTATATCGGCGTTGAATTCAGAAGGTGGTTTCAGTAAACTTAAAGCCATCAAATCGGAGACACAAGAGAATAAACCCTTCGACTTGTGGATCTTGTTTGATATCTGTGTCAGCTTGTCTAGGGAAACAATAGAACCATCTGTAGCTGGGTATTGAACCATGATACCGGATATTTCATTCTTTAAAGCCTCAAGAAGGGAGAGGGTAGCGTCTGTATCTTGCACATCAACTTCTACCAATTCAATGGATTGAGGTAAAGCTCTCGTACGTAGGACACTCTTTGTCTGTGGGTGTAAGTTCTTGTCAATTAGGAATGTAGACTTCTTCTTCTTAGATGAGTTGAAAGATAAGAGCATAGCCTCTGCGGCAGCAGTGCCTTCATCTAACAAAGAAGCATTGGCAATTGGTAGCCCAGTTAACTCTGAAATAATAGTTTGAAAGTTAAGGAGGGACTCTAATCTACCTTGTGAGATCTCTGGCTGGTAGGGGGTGTAAGAAGTGTACCATTCTGGATTTTCTAATAAATTTCTCTGAATTACTGGTGGCAAGATAGTACCGTAGTAACCTTTACCGATCAAATTCTTGACTCTGTAGGTATTCTTGTTGGCAATTTCTTCCAGAGAAGCTAACATTTGTTGTTCAGTGAACCCCTTTGATGGTGCCTCTAACCTCAAAGGCTTCTTCTGGAGAACATTTGGTGGAACTACAGAGGATACAAATGTATCGATATCCTTATAACCCATAATATTCAACATACTGGACACATTAGTTGGAGAAGGACCAATATGACGTCTGAGGAATGTATCTAAGGGTTGTTCCAAATTCTTATAATTGCCGTCATGGAGGTTGGTAAATTGCTTCGAGGAGACATCTGTAACGTTGAATTTACCATCTGTGGTCAAATATCTGCGTAGAATACAGGCTGATGTAGTAGCTGATGATCTGGCCCAAAGGGGGTGACGTTGACCTATAAGCGATGAAACTCTAGATTTTAGCATCTGTGTATCTCTAAAGTTCTTTAATCAGGTCAATTGATCTAAGGAAATGACATAAAAGAATTGAGGGGGGTTATAAACATGTTGGTATCCGAAATTCCTTATATACCAAACTGTTTCTCTCGATGCGATGGTCATTGGGCGATAAGAGACGAGTCAGTTTTGGAAACGAAGTCAACTTCGAAAAATATTTACGAGCTACACAAAATACAGAATTAAACATAGTAGACAAAAGATAGACAATGTGATGGAATGTGTAGTTATGCTAGTTGAATATCTCATTCCAGAGCAGTTTCTTGAGGTCCTTTGTGGTGAGGACATCCTTGTAGTGATCAAACTCGAAGAAAGAGGATGCTATAGGTTCTCCCTCGGGTTCATCGTTTGGATCGTGATAGGTGGCTAAGTATGGATGTCTGAGGGCGTTTGCTGCTGTGATTCTTTGATTAGGATCAAAAATAAGCATCTTACGGAGGAGATCTAGCCCCAGGGGACTTACCCCAGGGAATACTTTCTCCCAGGAGATAGGATCATACTTCGGGAGAGTGGAAATGTATTCTCTTGCCCTTTGGGACTCTATACAGTTTAGATCGTTGCCTTCAGGTGTTCCGATAAGCCCAAAGATGAGCATTAGTTGATGTCTGTAATCCTTACCTGGGAATAAGGGTCTCTTGAGGAATAATTCCGCAAGGATACACCCACAGGACCAAATATCCATACCCTTGGAATATTTTGCAGCGGTCAACATGACCTCTGGTGCTCTGTACCATCTAGTGGCTACGTACTCTGTCATACCATTGTTTTTGTTTTCCTCATCTCTGGATTCTCCACTATTGGAGTCTATAATTCTTGCCAACCCAAAATCACATACCTTAAGATCACAGTTTGAATTAATTAAAAGATTCGACGGCTTGAGATCTCTATGAATGACATTTGAGCCATGTATCATCTTGACTGCTCTTAGAGTCTGATAGATGAAATATTGGATATGATCATCGGTAAGGGTTTGAGTCGAGATAACCCTATGCAAATCTGTCTGCATCAACTCCTGAATGATATATACCTCGTTGAAATTTTCAAAGGAGTCTGGTCTTTGAATGTCAAAGATCGATATAATGTTCTCATGCTTGAAATGTCTCAATATCTTGATCTCTCTCAAGGTACGTAATGCAAACAATGGCTTATCAAAGGGTTCTATCTTCTTGATGGCTACGATCTCCCCAGTGGGCTTATGTATTGCTGAACAAACTACACCGTAGGCACCTTCACCCAACAGAGATTTTAATTGAAAATCACTAGAGATATTAAACACAATCTTCTTACCCATCTTCAAAGAAAACTAATTGCAACAATGAAAACAAAACAACCTCTTTACACTTTTTACATGGTCCTCAAATGGACATCCCTCACTACAGATTCATTCACATCGGCCATATATATAAATATAACATCTGCGTCACGATCGTGTCAAAATTTGCATCATTTTCAGACAGGAGCGAAACCTCAAAGAGATCGCAACGTTTTATCCGTCTCACTCTGAAACACTGATACAGGCTGCAGAATATGTGCGTCAAATCGAGTCGTGGATTCCAAAACAATCCGCCTGTTTCATATATCAGAATGGGTGTTGATACGTGCATAATTTGTATAGATGGAACCTTCAAGTATTCGTCGCTCGAGACTCCGAAGGTCCATATTCACAAACACAGACACAATGCATTATAATATACTACATAACTACGTTGCAAACCCAAACGCATCTTCTACAGAGCTAACCTCTTCTGGATCTTGTCTTGGCTAAGCTAAATATTTCATAGAAATATCACTTAGCCTCGATATGGAAAAATAAGAATTCGGAAATTTAGAAAATGCAACAAGAACCTAAAACATAAAATCCCTTTAACTTCCAATTCTCTAATAAAAGTATCGAAAACAAAGCAAGATGAAACTGGTTTCTAGCCACTGCTTGTGGTTATTACTGCTACAGTTCACGGTCATCTTGGCAGATTTTATCCCACGTGTTATCAAATCTGAGACTCAGGGGTATGACCTCGCCGGTATGATTGAGGTGTTTGACGATTCCACTACCCTGTTGAAATTAGACAAAGAAGCTGTCTTAATCACCAATGATAACGGAGAGAATTGGAATCAGATTAAGGAGTTTAAGGAACCTATAATTGGCTTAAGTGTGGATAAGTTTAATCCTCACGATAGAGCTTTTGCTATTACTAAGGATAAGAAAATTTACATTACTGAAGATCAAGGCAAGTCCTGGAGACCTATCCAGTTTTCCTTGCCTATGGAAACTTATGATGAGACTA
Source organism: Jamesozyma jinghongensis (assembly GCA_030572895.1). Classification (NCBI taxonomy): domain Eukaryota; kingdom Fungi; phylum Ascomycota; class Saccharomycetes; order Saccharomycetales; family Saccharomycetaceae; genus Jamesozyma; species Jamesozyma jinghongensis. Next base: position 18,868 of record JAJMCG010000088.1, read on the forward strand.
AATTGCGTCACTGTAAAGTGGTTTCTCATCCATTCGATAAGAATTATTTGAAGTTATCTTGTGAAGTTTGTCAGCGGGTTGCATCACAAGATGATGATTACAACGACGGCGAAGACAATGATGACATCATCGATGATTTGGATGATTTTCTACAAAAGAGATTAGATAATACTGCGGGGCCAATAAATCTTTTATATACCCCAGTAACCTGCCAAGAGTTTCTTTTATTATCAGCTGATCTTGGTGAACATTTCACGCCAGTTGAGCCCCAGAGTAAAAATGATTTGAGTGACGGTACAGTTATGTACCAAGGTACTACTTGTGAATTTGCCAAGAAAAGCAAAGATTCTACTGTGATCACCGATGATGTTACTTTGGTATGTACATTTGAACAAGTAAAATTAAACGAGGAGGGTAGATTCACTGGAACGACAATTTCAGAAGTGTTTTTTTACAAGAATAAGAAGTACGAAAATATCGAATTCTTTAAGGATATGACTGTGAATGGCATTAAAGTTTTGAATGATTTCATCATAGTTATTACACAGGATGATAAATTCAACAATTATTCAACAAAGAAGATTTGGGTCTCAAAGGATGGGAAGGAATTTAAACAATCATATGTTCCAACTCAATTGAGATTTACGGATTTCAGTATGGTATCTGAGGATCCTTTAGGTAGAATTATTCTTCCAGTTTCAAGAACAGAAGTCGATTCCAACGAAGAAAATGAGGATAACAAAAGCAACAAAGGCAACAAAAACAACAAAAACAACAAAAACAACAAAAACAATAAGAACAACAGAAAGAGACCCTCAACGAAAAAACACAGCCAGGTATTAATTTCTGATTCAACTGGGTTAAAATTTTCTAAAGTAGATTGGACTAATACTGATGTGAATGGACTTACCTCAATTGAAAGTATTGACTTTTTGAAGGGTACTTTATTCGGCACATTTTTTACAATGCCAGAGTTCAGCTTTGGCAGTTTTTTTAAAAAGAACAAGAAAAAAACCCTCAAGGGGATGACAAAGATGAGTTTTGATAATGGGTTAAGTTGGTCCAATTTAAGGGTTGTTGATCCAGAGAATAAAGAGGCTTTTTCATGTGATATCAATGACTATGAGCATTGTTCAATTTTGTGTCTTTACCATTTTGGTACGATTCAAACTCCAGCTGCCGGTATTTTAATGATTAACGGTGTTGTCTCTGATGGTTACAGTTTTAATATTCAAGAACAAAGCAGTTTTATTTCAAGAGATGGTGGTTTAACATGGCAACTTGCCTTGGATTTCCCATCCTTGACAGTATCTGGTGATTCCGGTAATGTTATCATTGCTGTACCATTTACTGGTAATTCTGATGATGATCCGGAAAGCGAATTTTTTTATTCTGTAGATCAAGGATTAACTTGGGATGAATATCAATTGGAAGAAACTATTTTCATAACAGATTTATTAACTACGACACCAGATGGATCCGGTTTAAACTTTATTCTTGGTGGTCTCTCAGTTGCTGAAATGATGGATAAACCGAATGGAATTTTTTATACGATTGATTTTTCTGATGTATTCAATGGTAAACAATGTGGTAATGATGACCTTGAAACTTTTTACTTAAACGAGGGTAATTGTGTGAACGGGGCAAAGTACAGCTATAAAAGAAGAAAGGAAAGTTCCAAATGTCAAATGAAGAGAATATACGAAGATTTGAAGCTAGATGAAGAACCATGCGAATGTTCTGATGCCGACTATGAATGTGCATTTGAATTTTCAAAGGATAGCAAGGGACTTTGTAGTCCTGACTTAACACTTTTGCAATTCACTGGTACGTGTAATGACGTGAAGAAAACACAAAAATTAAAGATGGTTCCAAGACAATTAATTGAGAACAACAAGTGTAAACGTGAACTGAAAATCGATCCAGTGGATTTAATGTGTGACTCAATGCCAGAACCGGTTAGAAACTCCGAAAAGATTTTGATTACAGAAAATACGATTCAAGGCAAGGTATTAACATACGAATATTTTGACACATCTGCTGATGAAACATTTATTATGAGCACTTCGGACCATGAATTTTATATTTCTCATGATAGTGGCCAAAATATTGAGAAAATTAGCAATATAAATGAAAAGATTGTCGAAGTGGCATTTAATTCATATTTCAATGAATCTGCATACTTATTTAGTTCACAAGGTAGTTTATTTGTCACTAATGATAGAGGGTACACATGGTCCAAAACTGAGTTACCTGACACTATCAATTTAGGATTCCCACTAGATTTCCACGCAAATGATAAAAATACCTTTATTTACTACGGTGGAAGGGGATGCGATTCCATTGTGAGTCCAGATTGTCATGTTGTTGCCTATATCACAAAAGATGGTGGTAATACATTTACAGAATTATTAGAGAACGCTCTCCACTGTGATTTTGTTGGTTCTGAATATGAACAACCATGGAATAAAGAAATGATTATGTGTCAAGCTAGAGATCCAAAAACAAAATCTAGAAATTTATATTCTTCCATTGATAGTTTTAGAACCGATAAGAACCTTTTGTTTGAAAATATCATTGGTTACATGACAAGTGGTGGGTTTAGTATTGTTGCTGTCGCCGAAGGCGAAACCGAGTTGAGAGCTTTTGTTACTATGGATGGCAAAGAGTTTGCAGAAGCTAAATTACCACAAGAAATGGAAAATATTAAACAACAAACTTTTACTGTCGTTGGAACAGATTCGGGAGCTATCTTTTTGCACATGAACACAAATCTGGAATTAGACGAAACATACGGTGATTTATTGAAATCAAATTCAAATGGTACATCTTTTGTTACATTACAAAATAATGTAAATAGTGATAATATTGGTCAAGTTGATTTTGAAAGAATTCAAGGTATCGATGGTATTATTATGATTAATGAAGTCCGAAATGCGGATCAATTGAAGATATCCGGAGGTGTAAAGAAATCATTAAAAACTAAGATTACATACAATGACGGTTCAGATTGGTCATATTTGAAAGCTCCAAGTAGAGATGCAGAAGGTAAGAACTACAAATGCAATAGTAAGAACCTTGAAAAGTGCTCTTTAAATTTACACGGTTATACAGAAAGAAAAGACTCAAGAGATACTTACTCATCTGGTTCTGCCTTGGGTATGATGTTCGGTGTTGGTAATGTCGGTGAATATTTATTGCCAGTTGAGGAATGCTCTACATTTTTAACTACTGATGGTGGTTACTCATGGACTGAAATTAAGAAGGGTGCTTATCAATGGGAATATGGTGATCATGGAGGTGTTTTGTTAATAGTTCCTGAAAAGAAGGCTACCGATACATTTTCATATTCTTTGGATGGCGGTACGACATGGGAAGATTTCAAATTTACTGATGACCAAATTGTTATTGAAGATATCGTCACTGTTCCACAGGATTCTGCATTGAGATTTTTATTAATCGGTGCTTCAGGATCTGTTAATGGCGCTTCAACTAAGATATTCACGGTAGATTTCAGTGGTAGTTTTGTCAGACAGTGTTCTTTAGGCGATAAGAATGACTTTGATTATCAACCTTTAATTCCTGCTCAAACTGAATGTATATTTGGCCATAAGGACTTATATTTGAAAAAACTAAACAAAGAATGCTTCATTGGTAGTGTTCCATTAAAACAATTATCAAAGGTGGCTACTAATTGTCAATGTACAAGAAACGATTTTGAATGTGATTACAATTACCAAAGAACTAAAGATGGTACTTGCAAACTAGTTGAAGGCTTAAAACCAGCTCCAGCAGTTGATATCTGTAACAAATTCCCAGATTTAATTGAATACTCGGAACCAACTGGTTACAGAAAGATTCCATTATCTACATGCAAAGGTGGCTTGAAGCTTGATGTGACAGCTGATACCTATGCATGCCCTGGTAAGTTGAATGAATTTAACCAAAAGTATGGTGTGAAGGGAAGATCATTTTTACTAATGTGGTTGGTGCCGTTTATTTTATTCAGTGGGTTCTTGTGGTTTATTTACGATCGCGGCATCAGAAGAAACGGTGGGTTTTCTAGATTTGGTGAAATTAGACTAGGCGATGACCAACTCATCGAAAATAATGAAACTGATAGAGTTGTAAATACAATTGTTAAGTTTGGTTTGATTGGTTTTTCTGGATTATATGCCGGTTTCCAATTATTTAGGAGATCTGTCAGTGGCTTATCTCAGAGGTACAGAGAAAGGTTTGGTGGTGATCGAAGAGGTCCTAGCTATTCTTCATTATTAAATGACCGATTTTTGGATGAAGCTGATGATTTATTAGCTGGTCACGACGAGGATGCCAATGATTTATCAAGTTTCATAGATCATGAAAGCAACTTTGATATAGATGATGATGATGCAAATTCTATTATCAGTGAAAATAATGATGTTCTTCAACAACCATACTCCGATGATCACACATCTGATGACATTCCAGCTCCGATTTTAGGCAGTGATCTTAGTGAAAATAATACAGTTTCTGATACCCTCCAAGGAGACAGAACATAATAGATTTTGAACATACTTGTGTTCTTTAGTATTTAATTGTATTTTTTGTTATTGTAACCTTTTATATAGAATGGAAAAGATCATGAAGCTCCAATTGATTTAACAAGAATATAAACTTATATTTTAATCGATGTCCTAAAATAATTCCAGTAAAATAAGATGAAGCGCAATTAAGAAAAACTTGAAAATTTTGAAAAAGGATAAATCGATGAGGTTGTTAAGTTCTCAGTTTCAAATAATACGTAAACAATAAAAATGGGTGCAAAATCAACATGCAATAAGAACTTTAGAGAATGGCAGTATTATAAATTAGCTATGTATGTAAATCTGTAATTCAGCATTTCACATGGGGGAGATTTACTAACACCACTTTACAGGACAACACAAGATGAATATATAGACAAGGAAAATAGATTTGATAGAATGACTTGGAAGCAATGGATAAACAATGCTTTAAAACGTTCACATGGTTTGTTTGGTGAAGGTTTGGAATACGTTTTCTTAAATCAGGATGATAAAATTGCATATGTGAAAGTGAATTACACCGATAGAGAGTTATTCTCTTCTGCAATTGCAACATATATCTCTAGCGACGAGTTAGTGGGTACTCCTTTAATAGTATCAATTGAGCAAGAAACCGCCAATTTACAATCTCTTGAAATTGGTGAAGATGATAGGCTTTGGTTGAAAAAAGAAATTGAAGAAACAGAGGATGATTCAAAATGCAATTAGGGAAAATGTAATTATTATAAATATAAAATTAATGCATATCTAAAAAGAATATTTACAGGTAGATTGTTCATATCCATTCGAAGAAGCCACATGAAGATTCTTTATCATTTGAATCACCCCTTGGGCGTTTGCAAACCCAAAACTTTTTACCTGGATTAGTAGAGGTTCTAGAAGTCTTTAGTATTGCCTCTTCCCCATGTTTACAAAGGGGCGGTTTGCCAAAAATATCCTTTAAAGATCTCAAATCAGAGTCATTTCTCGATACTGTTCTGGTATTCATAGATGAGTTAACATATGGTTTTTCTGATCCATTTCCAAGTAACTCAGGAGTTGACCTAGTTTTACTAGATTTCTGTTTAATCGTATTCTTAAAGAAACTATCAATCGATTTTGGTTTAGGAGAAGACTTCTTTTTTATAATTTTGTTTGATGTATTAACAACTGTCACTTCACCATGACTTAATGATTCTTCGGAACTGGTACTTCTGCTTCTATTGGCAAACATGGATAGCACATTACGGCTCATTAAATCATATTTGTACCTTGCCTCAAACTTTGGAATTTTCTCAGTTATGTTGCTATTGATTTGTAGCTCTTCTAACTTAATATCTGCAAACACTGGGCAATGATCTGAACCCTGCACAGTATTTAAAATATCTGAATTTTGGATGTCATCTTGTAGCGATGTGCTTACTAGAATCAAATCGATTCGAGAACCAAAATTAGATGGTCTTGAATTCTTCAGAGTATTCCATACTGTATACATCTTTAGTCTATCTCTTGTCTGTTTATACCTTGTGGAGTCAATTAATATACCATCTTTTGCAAAATCAGGTATTGCAGAATCTGCTAACAGCTGATTTAACAATCTGCGATGTGGAACGTTTGGATTTAAAATAAAATCTTGAACTTTTTCAGGATAACTGGCCTCAATTTTTGAACCTGTTGTATTTTCTTCAATTATAATTGATGCTTGCTCTAATAATTCTGCATGATCAATTAGATCACGACACACATTTATATCACCCATTAAGACAACTCGCTTGCCCGTACTATCCAAATTTCGTATTCTTTGAAATAGTACCCTCAAGAATTTCATTCTAAACAGTTCACCCTCGTCAGTCAACCCAGAATTAGCAGGACAATACACACATATTACTACAGTGTTGCAAGCCAGTTCAATCATAACACATCTTCCTTGAGAATCCAACTCTAAGGCTTCCTTTTCAGTTTCAATATTTAAATTTTCATAACCACCAATGCCCAATGACAGGTCATCTCTATACGCTATATTCACTCCCTTTACCTTTATGCTCAGGTAGCCTGTGATACCCTCCTCAGCTTTTATGACTTTCATTGCTGTATGCAAAGGATGCCCTTCAGAGTACTGTCTTACCCAACAACCAACACCAGAGTAACCCTTTTTCACCACAGGAATGGATATAAATGAATAAAAACCATCTACTTTCCCCCACCTAAAAATTGAAAGTCGATCTGTCTTTAATTCCTGGAAAGTGATTATATCAGCACCGAAATATTCAAAAACTGTCGACAGAGATTGTCTCATGGTAGAGAAGGGTTGGTAATGAAAGAAGGTCCTTATTCCATTAACATTGAATGTAACAAACCTAATTTCATCACTAGATGTTTTTGGTACAGGCACGCTGTTTGTCATTTTGTATGTTTCAGTTGTTGTAGTTAATTGGCCACATATTAATTTTTCACGTCAAGTTATTAACATCTGCAATCTTTAAGAAAAGAATAACAGAAGGGGTTACCAGCAAGGGAATAAAAGTAGTATTTTCTTGTTGTTATATCAATACTAATGTTTACTTCATTATATATATTTGAGTTATAAACATACCTAAGTAATGCGTACATAAGTTTCTTTTCTTTATGTATCATCTAATTACTTCTCTTTAACGCTGTCAAATTTCCTTCTACCAATGAATTGCCCAATATGAGATCTTTCCTTAATCATCATCAATAAAACCAAAGCAACTGCAAGGACCACATTAATGAATAATTGTTGGAAATTTTTAACGTATCCAATAAAACACCAGTTAAAGATACTAATGGCGATACCAGCAAGTATAACGATCCTGGAATTGTTGAAATTAACAAAGAAGCTGGAGGATGTGTATAAGGTGGCGTAAAAATTTTTGATGAATAAGACACAATACATTATTCTAAGAATCATATTGATGATATTCCCAATGATCAACCCATTGATTGATAATTTCAACTTTTCTATAAGAACCCAACAGTTGAGTAAAAAGACGCCAGAGAAAATCATCATAAAATATGAATGCTTGAGGATTTGATCACCTGTAGCGACACTTTGGAAGAATGCTTCGAATATACCATTTAATGAAAGGAATGGTAAATAGAAGCAATATACTCTGATTGTGTCAAGGACTGTTGTAGTTGACCATTTAGAACCAATGAGAAATTGTAAAAGAAATGAGGAATTGACTGGACCAAAGACAATAATCAATAGTGATAAATAGAGATAAAATTTTGTTAGATTGACAAGAACATCCATCGAGAGACGTAAATTTTTTGGTGACTTGACAGTGAGTAATCTTGCTAAGAATAAACGTAGAGATTCCTCAATTGGTGCAAACAAAAGACGCGTCACTAATGAACCATAATTAGAAAGCAAAGAGTAAATACCTTGCTCTTCAACAGTACACAAAGAGTTGATAATAAGTTTATCACCTTCTGTGAGTAAATGCTTAAAACATAATTGAAAATAAACCTTCTTGAAATGTTCAGCGATATCGTGTTGAAAGTAATATGATTGTTTCGATGATTTCTCATTTAGCGATTTAATACGAGTGAGTCTCAAATGAAATAATTTCTTTGGAGCAAAATTGACTGAATAGTCGTAGTAGTAACAGATCAACAGAGTCAAAGAATGTGTAAATTTCCCCAGGGCAAAAGCCAAAATTGCAATACCTTCCATTGCTATATCACTGTCCTCTAGCCAGGATACAGTGATTTTGTTCTTTACGAATAAAATAACAACCACGAAATTAACAACGCAACCCATTGTTACAGCTATGCCCTCAAAACGGGATCTTGTTGCGTAGTTAAGCATAAATTGGTTGACGACAAAGAATGGTTCGCTTAGCAACTCGACCATAATACTCATCCATACGAGCCATATTGACCATTGAAAAAATGGTAACGATGTGTAGTAACCGTTTATGTTTCTGTATTGCCATGTAGTTAGCACGAGAGATAGTGGGAATCCAATCCATAGCGGGACATGTGCAAAGTTAACACATGTCTGTAATACCTGAGATCTGGTACCATGGGATTCCGTTTCGTCGTCTTTTATACGTAGAGTCGAAAGACGAATAGCCATCCTACTAAAAAACAACACTGTGCCGGAGATGAACTCCAGAAATGCAGTGATACCAAAGATACGAGGCGACAGGTACCTGACTAGCAGATTGTTGAGACAGAAGGTGACCACTTTTGTGACCAATTGGCCAAGCATGAGAAACGTGGCACCTTTTGTAGACTTAGCAAGTATGCTGCTCGAATGGGAATCATGCTTCTCCATAGTAATGCTTGTATTACTAAAGCTAACAAACTATTTTATTCAAAAGCTAACATTATTCTTTGTTATTAATTTCATTCATTAATTAACGAGAAAAAAATGACGTGTTACCGAATTAAAGGATTGACAATATAATAATAGACTGCTAGTAAGGTAATCACAGAAACCTTCCATTTATTTATTTAAAAACTAACAAATCAGCATGGAAACAGACAATTCCAACTATGATACACATACCATTGAGCTCAGAGAGCAAGACAGATGGCTGCCTATCAACAACGTTGCTAGACTTATGAAACACACACTTCCACCGACCGCAAAAGTCTCAAAGGATGCTAAGGAGTGTATGCAGGAGTGTGTCTCTGAGTTTATATCGTTTGTAACCAGCGAGGCAGGTGACCGCTGTGCTGCAGACAAGAGGAAAACTATCAATGGGGAGGATATTCTTATCTCCCTACATGCCTTGGGCTTTGAAAACTACGCCGAAGTGCTGAAGATTTACTTAGCTAAATACAGGCACCAACAAGCTGTTAGAAACGAGTCCCAGATGGAGTCTGAGGCCCTAGAGGCCGAGTCTCTCGCTGAGGACCCAGCTATCTCCCAATCGGACAGCTCAATAATGACCCCTCAGGTCATCAAGGAAGAGGGTCACCCGCAACAGCTTCAAACAGATCCACAGGTATAGTGAATCCATATTAATAGAGACTTCACTGGGCCTCAATTGTCCCTCTGTATATACTAGTGTTCACAAACATATATCATATTCTTTATCTTCGTAGTTTAATATTTATCGCCACCGCGAATAAAATAATACCAATATAACAAACCAACCAGTAGTACAAGAACAAGATGTTGCGTCTGAGAAGCTCGTTAATCACCGCAAGACTAGTTCACATTCAGGCTGTGCGCATGTATGCCTTGGCTCCTTTATCTCTGCAGAGAGCCCATTTGGGTTCCCCAGAGATGCTTATTAGGTCCAAGGTTGAGAAACCACCCCCAAAGAAGAAAGACGAAGAGAATAAGGAAGTCCCTAAGCAGTCTCATGATATTGAAACGAAAGTGCGTTCGAATGGGAAAGTTGCTGGGGGGGCTGGCGCTCCAGGGGTACCTCCTGGTGATGGAAATGGCAACAATAACAGTCCAAAAAGTCAGAATCCTCCTGCATTACCTGAGGTATATCCGCAGATGCTTGCTTTACCAATCTCTAGAAGGCCACTATTTCCTGGGTTCTACAAAGCTGTTGTGGTCTCAGATGAAAGAGTCATGAAAGCTATTAAAGAGATGCTGGATAGACAACAGCCTTATATCGGTGCATTTATGTTAAAGGATGCAGAGAATGATACAGATGTGATTCAGAACGTAGACGATGTTTACCCTGTAGGTGTTTTGGCCCAAATTACCAGTGCATTTCCATCAAAGGACGAGAAGACCGGCAAAGAGACAATGACAGCATTGCTTTACCCACACAAGAGAATTCGTATCGATGAGTTATTCCCTCCAGTAAATGAAACCACCGAGACCGTCAACGCGGAGGAAGAACAACAAAAGATTGAGGATATAATAGTAGAAAAGGTTATTGAGAGCCCAGGTGAATTTAATCCCACTGAATTCCTCAAGCAGTACAATGTTTCCCTTGTGAACGTGTCAAATTTGGAAGACGAACCTTTCGACAGAAAGTCACCGGTGATTAACGCTCTCACATCAGAGATTTTAAAGGTATTCAAAGAAATCTCGCAGCTTAACACCATGTTTAGAGAGCAAATTGCAACTTTCTCTGCATCGATCCAATCTGCTACAACGAATATTTTTGAAGAACCAGCAAGATTAGCTGATTTTGCCGCTGCTGTCTCTGCAGGTGAAGAGGAGGAATTGCAAGATATACTGGCATCACTAAACATTGAGCATCGTTTGGAGAAATCTCTACTTGTTTTAAAGAAAGAATTGATGAACGCAGAATTACAAAACAAGATATCAAAGGACGTAGAGACCAAAATTCAAAAGAGGCAAAGAGAATATTATTTAATGGAACAATTAAAGGGTATCAAGCGTGAATTAGGTATTGATGACGGTCGTGACAAGCTGATCAGTACATATCGTAAACGTATTGAAAAGTTGAATTTGCCAACAGCTGTTCAAAAGATATTTGATGATGAAATTATGAAACTATCAACTTTGGAGACCTCGATGTCTGAGTTTGGTGTCATTAGAAACTACCTTGATTGGTTGACATCTTTGCCATGGGGTCTTGTCTCCAAAGAGCAATATTCCATAGATTTAGCTCGTACTATATTGGATGAAGATCATTACGGTATGAAGGATGTTAAGGATCGTATCTTGGAATTTATTGCCGTAGGTAAGTTACTTGGGAAAGTTGATGGTAAAATTATTTGTTTTGTGGGGCCACCGGGTGTCGGTAAGACCTCTATTGGTAAATCTATTGCCAGAGCTTTGGGACGTAAATTTTATAGATTCTCTGTTGGTGGTATGACTGATGTAGCTGAAATTAAGGGTCACAGACGTACATATATTGGTGCTTTACCAGGTAGAATAATTCAAGCGTTAAAGAAATGCCAAACACAAAACCCATTGATCTTAATCGATGAAATTGATAAAATTGGTCATGGTGGAGTCCACGGTGATCCATCAGCTGCATTACTGGAAGTATTAGATCCTGAACAAAATGGCAGTTTCTTGGACAATTATTTGGATATTCCAATGGATTTATCTAAAGTATTATTTGTGTGTACTGCGAACAGTCTCGACACTATTCCAAGGCCATTATTGGATCGTATGGAAGTAATTGAATTGACAGGTTATGTTGCAGAAGAGAAGGTGAAGATTGCAGAGAGATATTTGGCGCCATCTGCGAAAAAAACAGCTGGTTTGAAGAATGCTAATGTTGAGTTAACGGAGGATGCAGTGATGGCTCTTATGAAACAATACTGTAGAGAAAGTGGTGTTAGAAACCTGAAGAAACAAATTGAAAAAATATATCGTAAAGCAGCCTTGAACATATTGAAAAAATTGGATGATACAGTGAAAACAGAAGTCGTCGAGGAGGGAACTATCAAGGATGAAGACACCAAGACTGCAACTGGATCCAAACCTATTGACACTGAAAAGACAAGTGATGTTGTTGAAGCCATGAAGGTACCAAAAGATATCAATATAGTGATTGACCCAGAGAACCTCAAGGACTACGTTGGGCCGCCGATCTACACTACAGACAGACTTTACGAAACAACACCGCCTGGTGTAGTGATGGGTCTTGCTTGGACAAACATGGGTGGCTGCTCACTATATGTCGAATCTGTTTTGGAACAACCGTTGCACAATTGCAAACATCCAACATTGGAGCGTACAGGTCAATTAGGTGATGTTATGAAGGAATCCTCCCGTTTAGCTTACTCGTTTTCTAAGATGTTTTTAGCAAAACATTACCCAGAGAACAGATTCTTCCAACAAGCTTCTATCCATTTACACTGTCCAGAAGGTGCAGTTCCGAAGGATGGTCCATCTGCCGGTGTTACAATGGCTACATCATTTATCTCGCTAGCTTTGAACAAGTCTATTGACCCAACAGTGGCCATGACTGGTGAGCTTACACTCACAGGTAAGGTTCTACGTATTGGTGGTCTCAGAGAAAAGGCTGTGGCTGCGAAGAGATCTGGTGCTCGCACCATTATTTTCCCTAAAGATAACCTCAGTGACTGGGTAGAACTACCAGCTAATGTGAAGGAGGGCCTCGAGCCATTACCTGCAGACTGGTATAGTGACATCTACACTAGACTGTTTGGTGATGTTACTGATAAACAAGGCAACGAGGTATGGAAGGAGGAGTTTGCTAGGATAGACAAGGAATCTAAGGAATCAAAGGATTAGAACGTATTACTGCCACCGTCCATATTGGGAGAGCTGCTTTTGAACTTAGACAACTAAAGCTATTCATCACTTTCATTTATATCTGTAAATAGTAAATAATTAAACATTTGTTTTCCTTTTCGGGAAATTTTTCAACTCGAAATTTAATTAATGAAAACATTAACAACAATAATCTTTATAGAAAACAACATCAGCTAAAGAAGATCAAACATGTCCGAGAATAGAAGACGTAGACGTGATTCCCAAGACTCTGATAATGAGGAGTTTCCACCATCTTCCCCACAGCATCCTGACAGACGTATCTATGAGACCGTTTCCTCCCCAATTGGTGCACCTGATGATGACATGATAAATCCAGAAGGTGCCGATAATGAAATCAGAGATGACCCAGATATTGATGAGGTTGAAGAAGGAATCAATGAGGTTGATTTGATGGGTGATGATATGTATGCGGATTATGGAGACGATGCAGCCAAGGATCGATATGACACCCAGCAGGTGGATGACAAGGAACAAAATGAGTTGTCCTTGAGTGAAAGACGTCGTATTGACGCTCAGTTGAATGAGAGAGATAGGCTCTTAAAGAATGTTGCCTATATGGATGATGAAGATGGCGAAGATGAAAATTCTAACAAGTTAGATGAAATGGGATTGCCTGTTCAAAGACGTAGACGTAGAAGACAGTATGAAGATTTCGAAAACAGTGATGATGATTTATTAAGTGATATGGAGATCGATCCTTTAAGGGAAGAATTGACATTGGAGTCCTTGAGTAATGTGAAAGCTAACAGTTACTCTGAATGGATCACACAGCCAAACGTTTCCAGAACCATCGCAAGAGAATTGAAATCCTTTTTATTAGAATACACAGATGAAACAGGTAGATCTGTATATGGTGCTCGTATTAGAACCCTTGGTGAAATGAATAGTGAATCTTTAGAAGTGAACTACAGACATTTAGCTGAATCTAAAGCCATCTTGGCATTATTTTTGGCAAAATGTCCAGAAGAGATATTAAAAATTTTTGATATGGTTGCTATGGAGGCTACTGAATTACATTATCCAGATTATGCTCGTATTCATTCAGAGATCCATGTCAGAATCTCAGATTTCCCAACTATACACAGTTTACGTGAATTGCGTGAGACAAATTTAACTTCTTTGGTCCGTGTAACTGGTGTAGTCACAAGAAGAACAGGTGTATTCCCACAATTAAAGTATGTCAAGTTTAATTGTCTAAAGTGTGGTACTATCCTAGGGCCATACTTCCAAGACTCTAATGAGGAAATCAAGATTTCTTTTTGTACCAATTGTAAGTCAAAAGGTCCATTCTCCATCAATGGTGAAAAGACTGTTTACCGTAACTACCAAAGAATTACATTACAAGAAGCTCCAGGTACTGTTCCAGCTGGTCGTCTTCCAAGACATAGAGAAGTTATTTTATTGGCTGATTTAGTTGATATTTCAAAGCCAGGTGAAGAGATTGAAGTTACCGGTATCTACAAAAATAACTATGATGGTAACTTGAATGCAAAGAATGGGTTCCCTGTTTTTGCTACTATCATTGAAGCCAATTCTGTAAAGAGAAGAGAGGGTAATTCTGCCAATCTTGATGAAGAAGGTTTGGATGTCTTCAACTGGACCGAAGAAGAAGAACGTGAATTCAGAAAAATCTCGAGAGATCGGGGCATCATTGATAAGATTATTTCATCTATGGCTCCTTCTATTTATGGTCATAGAGATATTAAGACCGCTGTAGCATGCTCCTTATTCGGTGGTGTTCCAAAGAATGTCAATGGTAAGCACTCCATTCGTGGTGATATTAATGTCTTGTTATTAGGTGATCCAGGTACAGCCAAATCTCAAATTTTAAAGTATATTGAGAAGACAGCACATAGAGCAGTGTTTGCGACTGGTCAGGGTGCCTCTGCTGTTGGTTTAACTGCATCCGTCAGAAAGGATCCAATTACGAAGGAATGGACCTTGGAAGGTGGTGCATTAGTTCTAGCTGATAAGGGTGTCTGTTTGATTGATGAATTTGATAAGATGAACGATCAGGATCGTACCTCTATTCACGAAGCCATGGAACAACAAAGTATTTCCATCTCCAAGGCTGGTATTGTCACTACTCTACAGGCACGTTGTTCTATTATTGCTGCAGCCAATCCAAATGGTGGCCGTTACAATTCTACATTACCACTTTCACAAAATGTTAATTTAACTGAACCTATTCTTTCCAGATTTGACATTCTCTGTGTCGTCAGAGATTTGGTTGATGAAGAAGCTGATGAAAGATTGGCTAGGTTTGTTGTTGATTCGCATGCTAGATCTCATCCTGAAAATGAAGAGGATTTAGATAATCTTAACGATACAAAAAAATCTGAGGATGTTACAATGGGTGACGACGAAGAAAACCTTGATGAACAATTATCTGCAAGACAAAAGAAATTACAAAGACAAAGGAAGAAGGAGGAGGAGATTTCTCCAATTCCACAAGAATTGTTAATGAAATATATTCATTATGCTAGGACAAAGATCCATCCAAAATTACACCAAATGGATATGGACAAGGTTAGCAGAGTATATGCTGATTTAAGAAGAGAGAGTATCACTACAGGTTCTTTCCCAATTACTGTACGTCATTTAGAATCTATCTTAAGAATTGCTGAATCCTTTGCAAAGATGAGATTATCAGAATTCGTTTCCTCTTGGGATTTGGATAGAGCCATTAAGGTTGTCATTGATTCCTTCGTTGATGCTCAAAAAATTAGTGTTCGTCGTCAACTACACAGATCCTTCGCTATATATACGTTGGGTCAAAATCCACGTAGTACTTAAACGAACCAGAGTGTATTAAGTTAATATTGTACCTTAGTTATATAATTCTTCCAAAGCTGTATTTTTAAACCCTTATTAATAATATAAAACAAAATCTTGTACTTTCTATATTAGTCATTTGAAGTTTTAATATGTTTTAATTTTTG
Organism: Jamesozyma jinghongensis; assembly: GCA_030572895.1. NCBI lineage: Eukaryota > Fungi > Ascomycota > Saccharomycetes > Saccharomycetales > Saccharomycetaceae > Jamesozyma > Jamesozyma jinghongensis. The sequence goes on from JAJMCG010000088.1 coordinate 34,578, forward strand.
TTGAATTTTTTCAAGTTCTTCTGAAGTGGATGGTGCTACACGAGCATTAGAATTCTCTATTATCTTTTGTTCAATTTCAAAGACTCTAAATAATAATTCATGGACTTCTTCCTTAGCAATCATCATGTTAACAGATTTAACACCTTTCCAGATAGGTAAAAATAAATCATCCTTATCCTCTCTATTAACTTTAATGAAAGCACAACCTGAGCTTAATTCAGTAATTTTTTTGACAAAATTTGAATCAACATTCTTTGAATTAATAAATTCTATTGATGGGAATGGTTCTAATAACATTACCTTTAATAGATTTAAATTTGTCACTATGATTCTATCAGTATGCATATGATGTTTCAAAATAGGAGCTGCTTCACTATGAACTCTCCAAGCACAATCAATATCATCTCTTTGGTATACAAATAATTTAACACCTGAATAAATTAATTTTAATTTTTCTTTATTTAAATTGATGATATCCTTTATTGGTGGTGTGACTGTGTAAATTACTCTTGTTGGTTCACCTGTAGAGTTACGTACAAAACATGATGTCTTGTCAAATGATTTATCTATACCATAAAATTTCCAACATTTGTTAATTTGTTCATTTAAGGGATCGACAAATGTGAAGGGTTCATCGATAGCATCGATTGGTAATGGATCTTTTTTTATCTTAATTAATTGTTCATTAGAGGATGATGGTTCAATTGAAATTTCTTTTTTGTGTATTGGTTTGGAATTAGTATCCTCCAACTTTTCAAATATAGCGATAAAGAATCCACCAGTATTCTGTTGATGAGGTAACACTCTCATACAATAATCCAAATTAAATATTTTAGCTTCATCCCTTGATGGTGGGAACCAACTCTCAACGGTATTTTCATCACCTTTCTCCCTTATATTGCCATTTCTGTCTAGTACTGGCCAAGTCGAGATACCATTTGATCTTACTAGACCGGGGAGAGATCTCTTACAATCAACTAATCTAATCCTTGATCCCCAAATTCTTAGGGCTTGAGCCACTACAGCTTCATCCTCAATAGGGTTCAACGAACATGTCGAATAAGCTAATCTTCCACCTTCCTTAAGACATTGTAATCCACGATTTAATATATTGAATTGTAAGGTATGCAAACCCAATGCATTCTGTAATTTCCAATCTCTCCATACATTGATATTCTTTCTCATGGTCCCATCTCCGGAACAAGGTACATCACAAAGCACCCTGTGATATCTTAATAAATCACCCTTTCTTTGAGAAGCGTATATACGGGGGAAGAACTGGGCATCATGATTTAAGATTATATAATTTGCGGAGTTGAGTCGTTTCAATTGATGTACCAACATGTGAGATCTCTTTGTATCGCTATCGTTAGCGACTATGAACCCTGTTGGTTCATCAGTCGATGAATGGAGGGACTCTATAAGTTGAGCAGTCTTTGAACCTGGTGCAGCACACATGTCTAACACAATGTGATGAGATTGGACATCTAGGAGTAATGGGGGGATCATCGATACAGATTCCTGACGGGAAATATTTCCTGTTGCTGTCTGAATGACAAGAAATCTTTGTGTGTTTGCAAATTGTGGATTTTTACGTATGACTTTCTTGGGGACATCGATTTGCCAAGCTAATTGATTAGGGTACCATTTCAATTGTGAAGGTGATGGGATTGGTTCACCTTCAAAGACGATATCTGTTAATTGAGATAAATGATTTTTCTTGAATAGATGTAAAATCTCGCTAGCATGAGCTCTAGAGCCCGTTATTCTAAAAGTAAGTGGCAAAGGTGTTTGACAGGCTTGTTTGAATTCAATCCATTGTTCTGGTGGAACAATCTCTAGGGATCTATAGTATGATTCCCAAATATCGTTTTCGGGAACTATATCTGCCCAATTCGTCTTTATTTTACGTTTGAAATGCTTCTTTCTAGCCATGACAAGAGTTATTGCGATATGTTCACGATAGTCCCAAAACAGAAAGTCATCGAATTCTAATATAATGATTGTATAAGCCAAAAAAAAAAAATTTCACCAACTAGCCCACGAACATCTAAAAAAGATATTGGCGGTGGTTTCCAACACCTGCCGGAAGATCCGGACCTAAGTGAGGAATACTCCACTGCACTGCGCGATGAGACAAAAGTCCCATATCAAACCAAGAACTGTGCTATCCCAGTCGCCTCCTGACGGGTCACCTTTGCCACTGCTGGATGGAACTCCCCTGTAGCTGTTAAGGCGTGGAACGAGCCATATTACATTGCTGCACCGGAAGTTAGACGGGCTTCCCAAGTCTTCCTTCCAGGACTGCCCGCCAGGATCGATTTATTGGTGAAACTAGGACACGTTGCAAGGCACACAAAGGTCACAATTGCAGCGGAGACGTGGCGCAGAACAAAATGTCCCTTGCCCACTAAAGGGCTTGCAAAATCCACGTCCGGCCGCAGGGAACATTCGTTCCCAGGCCGGATATCTCCGGGTGTTGGATACCACCAAAAGCCATTACAGCCTGGGGGTTGATGTTTGATGGTGAGGTATAGTGCCGAGTGGGCTGATCGGAGAAGTTCCTCTAAAGGGTCACTAATGAGGGAACCTGAGCATGTCATGACTTCCAAAGCATGATATGTTGAAGTTACTATCGGCTGTTGTGTAATATGTTCTCATCGAATCAGTATATCTATTTTTTTTTTTTTTCAATCTAACTGAAACAAAAAACAATTACCATTGGATTTATTCAAACAGATAGGAACAGATACCAAACAATGAATCAACCTACAGTATCCAGTAGTACAGAAGATGATATCAGAAAGGTTTCTAATGCCATGGATATTCTGGCAAAGCTGATATTACAGAGGCAGCAGGATGGTTCGCAACTGAAAGTAGAATATGAACATAAATTGAAAGAACTCAATAATTTGATAAATTTACTTCTACAATTAAAGAAACCGACCATCGAATCTCCAACCCACGAAGTGAACAATACACAATTGGATAAAATCTTTAGAGAAGGTGTGGAGATTATTCAACGGGGTAATGATAAATTTGCATTGATTCCAGTTGTAGAGACAACCATCACAAAACCATCAAAGGGAAAGAAAAAGAAGAATAAGATAAGATGTTCGTATTGTAATGAAATTGGTCATACAAGAGCCAAATGTGAGAAAAAGTTACTTAATCCATTACCATAGAACCTTTCTTCTTCTTCCACGGCATCACCTACAAAAACTCATGACTTCGCACTTTTTTTAATCTTTTTATTTATTATATTATAGATAGAAACTAATATATATATATATATATATATACAACAGCATACCTTATCTCCCATACTTATGTGTTCAAGTTCTTACTTTCTTTCACTCATAGCCTCTCTTCTAGTGGCATCTTGTAATAAATTGGTGTCCACCATATTCTTATTCAAATAAACGTACCTGACAGTGGACCCTCTAATAAATATATTCCTTACAGAACCTAAATGTGGGTATTTCTCTTCATCTGTACTGGAAATATTATCTAACTTCAAATTTAAGAACTGGTCCACCGATTGTAAAGTACCTTTCAATTCAATATCATTTTTAAGCTATGTTAATGTTAGTAAATCTAGCATATCCACGACGATCAATAAAAGACTTTTTTTTGAAAAACATACTTGGACAACAACTTCTTGATCCACTAGTGTTTTAAAGAATGAGAAAAATAGCATCGATTATTTGTGTGTGTTGTGTTGATCTTTTAGCTTTCTCACTATCTTTTCTAACTCAACGTTGTTGTTTTTTTTTCAGCAGGTAATTTTCGTTTTCACATTTTTTTTAAACATTTGGGTAAGAACAGATGAACATTGGGGGGAAAGAAGAGAAACTGGTTCTCCGTTTCGTTGATATATCAGTTATCTGTCGGAGGGGTGGTTATTATTATATTAGTATAATCAAGGTGTATTTATGGAATATTAGAAATGTTAATTTCTCGACATTTTCAGTTGATGTATCACCCTGAAGGAGTTATTTAAACATCAATCTTGAATATGCATGCCCAAAATGCATTTAAAGAATCATCTGTCAATCCCTTTCTATATGTTTGCCTTATCGAACCCGTAGATTCTGTAAACTCTTGAGACATAAAAATTAGTCATCATTAAAGAAGACTCTTTGAAAAAACTCATAAAATACAGTATCACAACAACAGAAGATGCAACCGGTAGAAAACTTCATTCTTCGAATTACAAACGCTCTTTTTAAACAGTCATTGGCCCCCACTGCAAAATCTGTCTTTACTAAGAGGATAAACAACTTTGAGATTAAGTCCAATGAAAAATGGGTCCTTTGGGGTCCAGGAAAGGTTAAACTTATTAATATCCTCTCACGCAAACACTTAGCTGATCCACCATCATCAATACAGTTTGGCTATTTACACCAGCCACATATCGAGACAGTGCAATTTAGTGGAGTGATACCAACTGCTCATCTTAGTGCACGTTACGAGTTCTTTAAGGATGAATTTGATCAAACGTGTAGAAAATTCATCATGGATAATGCAATTGGCTCAAATAACGTAAATTATGATGTGTCAGTAACTGATCGTGTTGTTGATATGGATTTGTTTGAAACATTGATTAAAGAATTGAAGTTGACAGAGTTACTGGATAGATGGGCAATGGGTTTGAGTAACGGGCAAATGAGAAGAGCAAGATTGGCTAGAGCAATATTGAAGAAACCTGATCTTGTTATAATAGATGATCCATTCTTAGGGTTGGATCCGTCGGCAAGCGTCATCATTTCTCAATTCTTGTCTAAATGTCGTGATAAAGTTGGTATTCCCGTGGCAATTGGCCTACGTTATCAGGATCCAATTCCTGAATGGTGTACTCACATATGTAGTGTTGATGAAGTAGAAGGTATAGAATTTAGTGGTCCAATTAAGGAACTGCATTACAACATTCAGGGCCAAAGATGTCTACAGGATAAAAGATTGATTGCTCATACAAGAAAAAATATAACCGCCAACGATATTACAGTGGATGATTTAATCAAGAATCATAATCTAAATGGGAAGAAAAGAACAAGTTTGCCAAGCAGTATTGAATTTAAGGGTGTGAATGTTATTTATAAAGGTGAGCCTATCCTTCAGGATTTGATATGGGATGTTAAAGCGGGAAGTAAATGGCATATTCGTGGTGATAATGGGACAGGTAAATCAACTTTGCTTTCAATAATTGTTGCAGAACATCCACAATCGTGGAACTCAAAGGTGGTTCAAAATGATAAGGAGAGAAGGACTGGGAATATCAGTTATTTTGAAATTAACAAACAAATTAGTATGTCCTCTCCTGAGTTACATTCCATTTTCATCAAGAGAGCTGCAGAAACACTGACAGTAAGGGAAAGTGTAGCATCAGGATTTCAGGAGGGTGCCTCCAACAACTTCTTGCCAATATGGAAACGTCTCGCTGCAGATCAAAGACAAATCATCGACAATTACCTCGAATATTTTGATCTCAAAAGAATGGCAGAAACAAAAAAATTTTCAGATCTAACCGTAAGTGACCAAAAATTAGTGCTTTTTGTAAGAAGTTTGGTGAAGATGCCCGATATTCTGATCCTCGATGAGGCATTCTCAGGAATGGAAGCTAGAACCATGACTCGATGCAAGGAGTTCCTCACCAAATGGCCTGGAACTGTCCTTGTGGTCTCCCATATCCCAGAAGAGACCCCCCAGTGTGACCATTACCTGCACTTAATCGGTCCAGGTAACTTTAAGATTGGCAACATTAATCATTAACCTGACACTTATTACCCTCTCGTACTGTAATTTACTCAATTTTGTTGGCTGTGGTGCACGGATATTGCAACACATATTAACTCACTGAATGACCCGCTCTGCCTGCAGAGACTCTCTAAAATGCCTAAGGTGTAATTACATACCAGTATATAAACAAAGAATTACATGAACAGTACTATATTATCCACAAGGAAACAAATTCAGCCTCCCTCGTTTACTGCTGATACTATCATCTCTGTTGTACTGCATTTTTGTCTCTCCTATTTTGGCGTCCGCAATATAAAAAAAAAATTACGTGAAAACAACAACAAGAGGAAATTTCAAGCATTAGATTCAAATCAAGTAAGCACTTCTATCGCCTCAAAGGATACCCATTACATATCTCAGTCGTATCGCATATTGTAGAAGTTGAAGTGGTCCTCGAACATTTTACTCCAGAATTATCCAATCTTTAATAATGGAAACCACTCTTGAATTGACTCGCGTCCCTCTTTGTGAGCCAGAGCCTACCTCAAACGAAATCAAGAGAGAGAATGAATTCGGTACTCTCACGGATAAAGCCTACTTATATCAAGTAGAAAAGACTGATGGTTCCCCAATAGGTATCCCTATCATTGACACACCTCCATACTACGTTACTCTTTTAACATATTTAAACTATCTGATCCTTATTATTTTGGGTCACATTCATGATTTCCTAGGTGTCAAATTCCAACCAAAGAAGCACATTGATATTCTAGAACATGACGGCTATGCCCCATGGTATTCTGCATTTGAGAGTTTCTACATTAGAAGGTTAAAGATGAGAATTGACGATTGTTTCTCTAGACCAACCACTGGTGTCCCAGGTAGATTAATCACCTGTATTGAGAGAGTATCTCATAACTTAAACGAATACTATACTTACACAGGTAGAACCTCTATGTGCCTAAACTTATCCTCATACAACTACTTAGGTTTTGCTGAAAGTAAAGGTCACTGTACTTCTGCCTCCCTTGAATGTGTCGAGGATTATGGTGTACAATCTGGTGGTCCAAGAAATCAGGTAGGTACCACTGATTTACATGTACTTGCCGAGAAATTAATGGCTGAATTTATTGGTATGGAAGACGCAATGCTTTTCTCGATGGGTTACGGTACAAATGCCAATTTTTTTAACTCTTTCTTGGATTCCAAATGTTTAGTCATCTCAGATGAATTAAACCATACCTCCATTAGAACTGGTGTTAGATTATCTGGCGCTGCGGTCAGAACCTTTAAACATGGCGATATGGAATTATTGGAAAAAATTATCAGAGAACAAATTGTTATGGGTCAACCAAAGACTAACCGTCCTTGGAAGAAAATTTTAATCTGTGTTGAAGGTTTATACTCCATGGAAGGTACTCTTTGTAACTTACCTGAATTGATTGCTTTGAAGAAGAAGTATAAGTGTTATCTTTTTGTCGATGAAGCTCATTCCATCGGTGCTATGGGTCCAACTGGACGTGGTGTCTGTGAAATCTTTGGTATCAACCCACGTGAAGTCGATATCCTTATGGGTACTTTAACTAAGTCATTTGGTGCTGCTGGTGGTTACATTGCTGCTGATAAAGACATAATTGATAGATTAAGATTGGATATCACTACTTGTAGTTACTCTGAACCAACCCCACCACCTGTCTTGACCCAAATCATTACTTCTTTAAAAATTATTAGAGGTGATATCAACCCAGGTGAAGGTACTGAAAGATTACAACGTATTGCCTTCAACTCTCGTTACTTACGTTTGGGTTTGCAAAGATTAGGTTTTATTGTTTATGGTAGTGCTGATTCTCCAGTTATTCCAATGTTACTATATTGTCCATCTAAGATGCCAGCATTTTCTAGAATGATGTTGCAAAGGAAAATTGCTGTTGTTGTCGTTGCCTATCCAGCTACTCCATTAATTGAATCCAGAGTTCGGTTCTGTATGTCTGCCTCCTTAACTAAAGAAGATATAGATTATTTATTACGTCATGTCAGTGAAGTAGGTGACAAGTTATATTTGAAACTAAACTCTGGTAAATCCAGTTGGGACAATACTATTCAAAGATGGGATATCGACGAGGTTATTGCTAAAACCCCAGAAGATTGTAAGGACGACAAATACTTTATCAATTAATTGAACTAGCATATACATTCCAAAAAAAAAAACTGTTTCATATCATCCTTACGCAAGTCAACAATAAGAAAAAAGTATGTAATGCAATAGAAATAACTACTATAAATTGTAATAGATTATTATATAAATGTAAATATGTATATTTATACTAATAGTCGTAATAATAATAAAAATATGTCATTCATATGAAGATATTGTTAATTCACAAATTGACGCAACCTTTGAAATTTTAAAGATCTGCACCACGAAAAGCAACGGGTTGAAAATTCTAGGCAAAAAAAGGAAGTAATAAAGACTCCTGACACACATAGATAATAAACCGTATCCTACAAAGCATACTTGTCTCCTATCGATATAACTCATGAAACATGTCTTCCCTATATAAAATTTCAACCGAAACTAAACAAAAGATAAACAAGTTCCGTGTTTCTACAGGTAGAATTGATTCAGTTAAGGGTTTATCTATCAAGATCGAGCCAAAACCATCATACGAGATTGTTATTGCTGAAGATGAACAAGAAGAATTAGATGAAATGACTGAGCTCAGTGAATTGGCAGAAATTATGCCGGATAATACTCCAAGATTTCTATTGTTAGCCTACCCATTGACTACGAAGGATGGCATTAAACAAACTCCATTAGTTCTGATATATTGGAAACCATCAACGGTTGTCTCTCCAGAATGGAAGATGTTATATGCAGGTGCATTGGAAATGATTAGAAATGAATGTGGTACTTACAAATTAGTGGAAGTCTCCTCAGGTCTTGAAGATGACGATGATATTGAGGAATTAATTGAGCAAATTGAAAACGCTAAATAGTTTATATATCACATACGTATAATAAATGAAATGAAATTACGTTAAGACGTTGTTGTATGTAAGGGTTAGTGCCAGCCAGGAAAATGGTCATATATTACATAAAAAGCTTCATTTGACTGCACCCGTGCATTTTGCACCCGCACATGCTTTAGATTTTTAAAAATTAGTGAAACAATTTTTTGTTCTTTTTATGAAAAAAACAAAACTCATCTGGAAAATGCAAACTTTCTCTCAACCAAAAATTTCATCACATCTACGCCCTGTGGGAAACTAGATATTTATATCGAGTCGTATTCACAATTATAAAATTGAACTTTCTCCTTCTTTATTGTATTTCAAATATAATCAGCAACACAAACATCGAAATCAGTCAAAATGGGTCGTATGCACAGTTCCGTATGTTTTTCAAATTTATGTATCTAACAGTTGCTCTGCAACTATTAGATATAAATCTAAAATATTGAATTGTTACCTCAAATGAATACATCCTTAGAATATATTCGTATGATTACTCTTCTTTATTTTAATTCGGATCACAGATTATTCAATTTCCGGTGTACACCAACTATCAACTTAGAAATAAGTCGAATGTTCTGAGTGCATTTTTAATGCAACTCTAGGTGTATTAGCTGGGTGATTCCAATATTCCAAGATTACCTATATTCCAACAGAAGGTACGTATCATAATTGTACTCTTTGAGTTAGGCTTTTGAGTACATTCTGTATGTCATCACTGTTGAAATTGTAGAAGGGTAACGTAGGTAAGGACTAATAGTCATCTTTTTCATAAATTAACCACAGCACAACTGTGCTGTGTGTTTTTTAAAGGATTATCTTTCGACAGAGGAGGTATTTCTTTAGGGTGACTGTGAGAATAATCGGTTGATCGAATTAAAGTGATATTTATCAAAGGGTAAACAGAATGATACTAGGCGGTCTCTTTTGTGTACAGTTTCATATAACAGAGCTTTTAATTATGATTCAACAAAGTTACTAACAAAATTATTGTTATTACAATATTTATATTTACAGGGTAAAGGTATTTCTTCTTCTTCTATTCCATACTCTAGAAACACTCCAGCTTGGTTCAAGCTTTCTACCGAAACCGTTATTGAACAAATCATCAAGTACGCTAGAAAGGGTTTAACCCCATCTCAAATTGGTGTCTTGTTGAGAGATGCTCACGGTGTTACTCAAGCTAGAATCATCACTGGTAACAAGATTTTAAGAATCTTAAAGTCCAACGGTTTAGCCCCAGAAATCCCAGAAGATTTATACTACTTAATTAAGAAGGCTGTTTCCGTCAGAAAGCACTTAGAAAGAAACAGAAAGGACAAGGACGCTAAGTTCAGATTAATTTTAATCGAATCTAGAATCCACAGATTAGCCAGATACTACAGAACTGTTTCCGTCTTACCACCAAACTGGAAGTACGAATCTGCTACTGCCTCTGCTTTAGTTAACTAGAGAGTTTAATTCATACATATTTTCTTATATCATTTTATATATTAACTAAGTATTTAAATTAAACAGTTGTTTTGAGCAACATCGCTACATTCATTATTACTGCCAATCAAAGAATCATCTCTATTTAGAAAAATAAATTCTGTATATATGATGATACTAATTGACTTGCCATGACTCTATGTTTCAGGTAGTATTAGCAGATATTGAAATAGTTAAAATATTAAAAATATAAAAACATATGATTTCGCCCAGGATCGAACTGGGGACGTTCTGCGTGTTAAGCAGATGCCATAACCAACTAGACCACGAAACCACCTTTGTTAAAATGTCGTACATTAGATCTGACACGAGTTGTTAATTTTACCTCAAAACAACGTGACGAGCAATTAACTTGATGAGCAATTAACGCATCAAGCTTAACCCGCAAAACACAACAACTGTTAACTTAGCGCACAGTACACAGATCATAACCTAGGCATAAGATCTAACCCACTGTTGGAACAAAAATCAACATTTATCCATATGTCGATAGTTTAAATGAATAAATATTTGTTCACGTGACTATAAGATTATTACACAATTGTACAATGGATGACATAAATTATAAGACTAGAGAATTGAGGTTCGCATGGTCATCAAATTAGTGGAAGCTGAAGCGCAAGGATAAATAATGTAATAGGATCGA